>JAFBJQ010000373.1:113377-243214 GCA_016785345.1 Trinectes maculatus | reverse complement strand
CCATTCCCCCGCCGGCCGGCCGGCCATTTCACATAAGTAAACACAGCTGTGGAGGTGCTGGCAGGCTCTGCAGCACGTCTCAGCGCTGCAGAGAGCCAGAGCGAGCGCTCTCCAACTCGTTCTCGTGTGAAGTCTGTATGTATTTACGGGGCAAACCGCTTAATCTGAAACAAGGAAGTTCACGGGAGATGTGTCGTAACTACGAAAACGACGTAATTCGCGACCGACGTAACTCGAGGACCCCCTGTGTACATATATATATATTTTTTTTTTTTTTTTAATGTATTTTAACATCTTTTTAATCAGCGATTTCATTTGGCCTCTGCATATTTGTTTGCCCTAAAACAACAACAACCATAAAATGTGTTATATGATGAAATTGTGTGATAAGATTCTTGTGCGTTCCAGTTTTGCTTGACGTCAATTTCTTTTTCTTTTTCTTTTCTTTTTTTAAACGTGCTAAATTGAACGCGGCGTTGCTGCAGAGAGGATCAGGGTGAACAAATGACTGATGAGTGAATCAATGAAAAGAACCACAGCCACTTAAATTCATTACTTTCATTTGCAGGAGCCCGCGTCTGACATTTTTCATATCACGGCCAGTGATGCCATAATTACAGAGGTGTTGTCATTATAAACTCATTCACAGACAATTAAAGGGAGAGAGAGTGGAAATAAATTACCCCTGTCGTAATTTCTGTTGCGTCTCGCAGAGCGACTGCATAATGGGAACCTTTTTTTTTTTTTTCTTAAAGGAAGTGAGTCCAAGTCACTGACGAACAAGCGCTTACGCCAACTTGTGTGCTTAACTTTTCAACTGATGACTCCACCAAAGTGTCTGAGGAGAGGAACTATCGATCCGTGCTCGCCATCCAAACGGATTTAAATCTTTAATTAGCTCTGTGGCATGTGGCCAAATGTAAATTAGACATCTGGCTTGTGATTGTGTCAAGATGTTAACGAAGGGCCCCAACGCCGGCTCCAGGAGGAAACAGCATTGTCTGTGGTGGAAATAAATCTGATTAGGAAAATTGAATTGTAGCGCGTGCATGTGTGTGTGCGCGTGTGTGTGTGTGTGTGCAATCTAATGCACTAAAGCCACTAAAAGCCGAGTCATTGCTCGTGGTGGCTGTAATTTTTTTTTAAAGTTTAAGCACAGGGAGAAAAATAAAACAGCACATTAGATCCGTTCTGGAGTTTAGCATCATCTCGCATAAGTAATGACAAAATAACCTACTTCCACATAAGTGGCTGCTGCACTGTCGTCTTGGCTTGTTGCCTGTGTTTACCCGTGATTGGTGGCGCTGTCTGAACGATGGCGAGTCACATATCTAAATGTCATCCGTGCAGCAGGTAAGAAAGAGGACGCTCCAGACTGTGACCGAGAGCGTCCCTCTATTCGTTACCCAAAAAACATACACACGTGTACACCCTATGAGTGTGTGTGTGTGTGTGTGACATATTTAAAAAGCAATTAATTCTCATTCATGTGTTTTTTTTCTCTTCCTCCCTCATAATTAGCTGAAACAATGTTTTAACGCCTCAGATGGTGAGATGTGCCAACACCGTTTTATGGACTGAGCGGCGACGGCAAACAAACCTGTCGACAAAGTGACAACACACAACTGGCAGATAAATGTTACCTGACACACTATTAAAGCGCTTCGCAAAACTAAGTGTTGTTTTGACACGGGAACAACCAGACCCAGCCGCTCGGCCCATTTCATCAAACCCCGCAAACCCTCTGAGGCCTAATAAATGTCCCTGCCAGCTTTCATAAATGGGGGATCAATTATAATTGATTTCACAGTCTGATACATTTATTAAAGTGACATCCATTTATTCATGTGCTTACCTGTGTTGCCATCAGGGCCCGTCGCACTCGCCCAGAGAATAAGCCTCATACTTTATTCAAACTATCACTTTCACATTTTCGTTACAGTGAAATAATTGCTGCATGCACACACACACACACACACACACACACGAGGCGACACTTCATTCGCTGGTCGCTGGTCAGCCAATGAGACGTCTCTGTAATCTGACGACGCGACGTGTGCAGACAGACGGACGAGAAATGAAATTTCCCTTAAGAGGAGAATAAATTAGCTTCACGTCCTGTCATGTCAGGTGACACACACACACACACACACACACACACACACACAGATGAGAGCTGCCACTCAGCAGAGCAGGAGAGCATCAGATTATCTGGTCTCAGTCAGCCACCATGCTAACAGGTTGGGAAGGTTATTAAAGGTCATAGGTCAAGGTTATTTGGCTTTTTTTTTAAATTTCAGACTTTTTTTCTTTTATTCTGATCCTAACATGTTTCCATGGTGAAGGGCCCCTGTGGCGACATGTTTGTTTTGTAAAACTATTAAGTCAATAGCGTTTAGAAATATATACAATAAGATCAGGTCGCTCGTTATATAAGTACCGATCAGTGATTGGATAATAAAGTTGGTTTTTATTTCTGTCCGTGCTGTATTCCCAGCTTCAGAGATTAAAAAAAAAAAATCAAAGCGTCAGCTCTTCAGGAATCAAATCATCTTTATTTGGTTAAAATGGAGGTGAGTTATTCAGTTGTGTGTTTGTTCAGAGCGAGGATCAATCTCTCTGTTTCTCACAGAGAAAAGGATGAAACAGCGAAATCATCCAGCTAATAAACAGACCTCCTTTCTCCCCTGTCAGGATCCACTTCTCCAGTCGTTTGATCCATTGTCACTAACTTCACCTGCTCCGGAGCAGGTTACCATGGTGATCGATGGTGCTGAGAAGTGAGCCGGTTAAACCTGACGTGACCTCGTTAACCACAAATCCCCATACACGTGATATAAGATTTAATTGGGCCCCGACCAATTAAATGTCGTCAAACCACATTGAGTCAAATCTGCATTGATTTTGTTTGGGTTTTTTTTCGTTTTTCTTGTCACGACTTGTTGATCGGAGCTATTTGTCCTTCTCACGCTGATGGAAGCCGATGCAAATTCAGTCCTGCAGCAGCTGCTCACGATGCAGGGTAACGCGACAGGAAGTGACATCCCAGTGGCCTCAGCGTCGCCACATGACAGACTGTACAGCGGCGTGACTCAGATAAAATGCTGGTGTTACAGCGTCAGGAGGAACCTTCTCCACGCTGCCTCGCCGACTGATCTGACTCCACTGTGACATCATGTCACGCCGACGAGGGGGCAGTGGCCATATTTTGGCTCATCCGTCCCCGCTGCGTTGTTTAACTTTATGGTCTCAGGTTTTATGCTGCAGCAGGTGGAGGTTGTGTGACAGACTGTGGTGCTGTGGCCGTTGTTGGATGTTGTATCTTGTCGGCTGGTTGGTTATTTTTAACTGTGTGTGTCTGTGTCTGTGTCTGTAATATAATGACTTTCCAACTTTAATTTCATGATGTTATCTATCTATCTATCTATCTATCTATCTATCTATCTATCTATCTATCTATCTATCTATCTATCTATCTATCTATCTATCTATCTATTTATCTATCTATCTATCTATCTATCTATCTATCTATCTATAGACAAATATTTCCTCACAGTGATAATATATATATATGTATGTATGTATAGATAGATAGATAGATAGATAGATAGATAGATAGATAGATAGATAGATAGATAGATAGATAGATAGATAGATATGATAATGATAACATATTTGGTATAATTTATCAAACTCGTTGGTAAATATTGGGAAAAGATGGCGGTTGATGGTTGAGGCCAAATGGTTGGTTGCGGGTTGGGAAAACGCGTGGTCACATGGTTAGAGGATGAGTCAGGATATTCAACCATCCGACGCCACCTCCTCTCCTCAGGGTACTGAGACACCGCCGCTCCCATCTTATCTGCTGTCATATCAATGCACCGAGTGAAGTGTCAACTGCCCGTTTGCTGTTTTCTTGTTATTGTCAACACATTTTTTACCAGATAATGCATTGTTCATCTTCTCATGGAGGAATCTTTGCTGGCTGTAGATAGAAACGCCTTCACGATCCTCACTTTATTCATGCATTTACATTTAACATAAAAAAAATTAACAACATACAATTAACAACAAAAAAATCAAAGGCATAAAAGTAAATAAAATATAAGAAATAACCACTTGTTCTTATTTGTCATATAAAATTAGGGCGAGCAGATAAAACCGTCTTCTTCTCTGGTCCATATGCAGAGATTAGTTCTGACATCACATGTCTCACAGGTCCAGTTGGACGCCATCTTTGAACCTCTCACATCTGCGGGGTTAACGCTGCTGGACGCTGGGCCACTCTGGTGATTAGAGCTGCACTGAGGTCAGTCAGTCGCCCCAACATTCAGCCGTAACTATAGCATCTGACAAACAACTCTATTTACATTGGAGCAGAGAGTGGGTGGGAAGCTGCAGGAAGATCTGAGCCAGATGAAGGGAACGCTGCTGCCTGCAGATACAAACGGGATGAGTCACCGTCGACGTTGCCATGAATGTTTCTTCTGTGTTGTTTTATTAATACCTTGTTGACCCGTATTAATGGAAACTGCCCCGCAGCTCTCCATTACCACAACAAAACCCGGGACCTTGCTCCGAGTAATAAGCCCTTAAAACAGTTTAATATTAAAATGTGGAGGGGGGTGGGGGGGTGGGGGGGACAACAAACATTCAAATGCAGCTTTTTCCAGACGGCGATGAAATGAAGTCTCGATGTTGCTGTATCGCTGAAGGCACAAGAGAAGCATCATGTTTTATTCAGTCTCCACACACACACACGAGCCTCTCACACTCCAATCCCTTCCATTGACCTGCGGCAGGACTGGATCGCTCTGTCCTTGGGCTCCATCCTTTGGTCAGTATGCATAACTGCATCAACAAGGACGCTTGTTTTGCGGAGACGAGCATCATCATCTGACATTTCCATAAATAAAGGTGTAGGCTGAACCATGTCGTCCTGTAACGAGAGGTTTCTGTATGTAAAACAAACGTCCACGCGTTTATGAAACCATACTCAGCCCCTCACACGGCCCTGTGTGACACATTAACCAACCATCTTCACAGCCGCTCAACTGGCTGACAGGAAGTCATCTACAAACCACACAATATTGCGGCCGATTAGATCTCGCACATCACTCGGGGGGACTTTTCATTTTCCAAATGAGTTATCCCGCCTGCACAAATGATGCAGCCGCACGACATCAAGTGTTAAATAAGCTTTGGGCCCAGGCTATCCATTCTACTTTGTGGCTGCACTGCAATGTCTACTCCACCATAAAACTCGTATTTTCCCATCCGGCGCAGGTAAACCGTCTCCAGGGGATATTCACGCGCTCATTTCACTTTCTAATCGAGGAACCTTAAAGACATGCAGATAGGTTCTCACAAAGGCCAGATAGGCCTCCTCATGTGCATCCTGGCATGAGAAGGCAGGTGAGTCTAAAAAATGCATGAGAAATGTGATGGTGGTGCACGTGTGTGAGGGGGGAGGATGCATTTTTTTATATTTAGCTTTTCTTTTGTAGACGGTGCAATCCACAAAAGAATATATATATATGCATTTGTATTTATAGTCTAGACCTTAAAACAAAACAAAACAAAAAAATAACATAACATAGAATCATGCTGATAATGCAGCATTAACATGTACGTTTTGGTCTGTGCTGTTGGGGGCGCTGGACGTGTGCGTGGTCTTTTCATCTGTCATCACCGTCCCCTGCTTCATGGACAAATAGTAAACGAGATTTTTTTCCTTGATTTACAGTGCGGTCGCCTGCAGGCCTCACACACAGCTGCATCATCACAGGATCGATTCTAACAGCATGAAACCTGAGTGTTGCAAGATACACTGCAGTGTGTGTGTGTGTGTGTGTGTGTGTGTGTGTGTGTGTGTGTGTGTGTGTGTGTGTGTGGCTCACAGGCATAAAGCCAAGTTCTTCTCACCGGTTTGAGACCTATGGGACAAACGTTGGCGTATTGCCTGTGTCCCCGGTGGACGAGGCGTTTTCTGTAGCTGCCTTGAAAGCATCTCGTGCCTCGCTCTCACCAGAAGGAGCCTGAGGATCTGCAGTCGCTCTCCACGCAGCTGGAGCTGCAGCAGACTCTGACACGGTGCAGGTGCTGCATCGTTGCACCAAAAGGAAACAGGTTATTTAGTGTCGACGGCAGATCCTGTGATCAGGTGACTCTGCAGCCTGGACCTCACACTGAACATGCACACGAACCTGTGTGTACTTCACGTCTCACATATGATTACCATGTTAAATGACAACACAAGCTGGAACATTGTGTGTCGACCACATTGCACAGAGCAGATATTACACACATTGTCATGTATTGTGCTGTAATACACACACACACACACACACACACACACACACACACACACACACACACCTATTCCCTCAAACCCCACAATCAGATGTACGAAATGTACACTGGCCAGAGGAAATCTATAGGATTCACCTCACCTGTTTTATTTCTGCTGTGAAGTTTCAGCGAGTTGTTTTCCTCTCAGCCGCTAAAAAGGTGGCATTGGCCCTTTACAATAACAAAGTGGTCCGTTCCACTTAAACCCCCCTGTAAACCATAAATCACCCGTGGTTCATTATGACACCTGCAGCCACGCTCCACCACCTTATACTTGGTAAAGTTACATTCCCAGACGTCTCCCGATCCTAAACCCCCCTGTTAGCTTTTATTCGTCTTCTCTCTCCTCAGTAACTTCGCTCATGCAATCGTCGCATTAATCACGGCTGGTTAGACGGAGGAGTGAGTCAGCGATTGAGCTGAGGTTTTGTTATCGCGCTCGCTGAAGCCTGTTTAATTTTTTGTTGTCGTACCCTGAGAGGCAGAGCTCCCATCATCTCGGCTCAGTGGTTGTTTTATGTCTCGTTCCACACGTATCGCCGCCCTACTGGACAGAACCAGTCATGGCTGCAGTGTTAAATGAGAGTCCGACATGGCTGCGCAGTGTGGTGATGGTTTAAAAAGGTATGACGTCATGTGCTGTAAAGCAAAAAAATCTAAATAAACATTAAAAACTACTATGCGGAATTCATATCTCCTGACCAGTATCCACAAAGCCAGTAAATATCCCAGTGTATGGCTGCGTCTCTCAGCACCAGCTATGGATCGCACCATAAATTCATGACAGGGAGCCAATAAATTTCAGACAGGCCGATCACAGAGTGTGAAAGGCCACAACTCTTTAACCGTTTCATCCATTTTTCACAGAAACCTGACAGATATCTGCGAGCGGACACTAACTGCTGTGCCAGGCTGAGGATAGACAGCTGGAATATTGCTCCCGTTATGGAGGAACAGGAACTTCATCCGGAATGACGGGTCTGGGGAAACATCATCAGGTTGGGATGAGGTGGTTCATATAAATACATGTAAATGCCACTACGTTGATCCTCTTCTCGTCGTATCTGCTTGAATTTAAACACTGAACAACAACAACAACACAAGCTACAGTCAACGGCACAGAGACGTATGGTGATTTATGATGTCACCATGTGGGAGACATACTGTAGGTGGCGCCTGAGGGCCGTGCCACATTCAGCCTGACGTAACCATAAACCAAACAAAGTGTTTCCACACGTCTTCAGAGGTGGTGCCATTAAACTTGTTTACAAGTATTTATCTATCTGTATGTATGTGTGTGTGTGTGTGTGTGTGTGTGTGTCTATATATGTATATGTATGTGTCTATATATTTTTTTAATGTATTTATATATCAATATACATATATATATATATATTTATATGTGTGTGTGTGTGTGTGTGTGTGTGTGTGTGTGTTTGCATATATGTATATGTATGTGTATATGTATGTGTGTATGTATGCATATATATGTATGTGTATATCCTGCTGATATCCAGTGCTTTGTGTTATGACAATATGAGGATGTTGTGAGTTGAAGTGAAGCGTTACGAGCTGTGCACTCAGCCGTCAGGACAAACAGTCACACTTTGTCCCTGATGTCTTTGGAGAGGACACAGTGTGTAGTTGTGCCGCCGCAGCACACACTCCCCCCTTTCATTGACTTAACCCCTGCCGTTATCCTGCATCTCGCCACCGGGCGGCAAAGCGAAGCAAAATATGGCACCAAGTCATTTGAATCATCTCACTGAACTTATTCTTCTTAGGAAACGTCCACCAGGAGCTCTTATGTTTACAAACATCTCCGTATCCATCTCCTCTGCTGTCTCACTCTCAGTGAATAACGCTCCATTATTGCAGTCTGTCTATCTGTCTGCCTGCCTGTCTGTCTGTATAATTGCTCAGAGGAAACACAAAGGATGTGTTCACGGCTTTGTGTTGTTATTAGGTTTCACAGCAGCAGCAGCAGCAGCAGCAGCAGTGGCGCTGAGGGGCAGTGTTTTTTGATGAGCTGTTATTTCCCCGTCGGCCCCGGCCCAGGCTCCACTCCGGCCTGCGCAGTCTGTAAACACTGTGGCCACTGTGTTTCCCCATTGACATCATCAGGTCGAGTGGTGCTGATGCAGTGACATTTGCAGTAATAGGAGACTGATAATCCTAACACAATAGCTCCTCCATGTTTTTGCCTCTGCAGGGAGGGGGCACTTTGCTCCGGCAGGAAATGGCCGTGAACGCCATGGACCCGGCCCGCACTCTTTAACTCTTATTACCTTGTGGAAAATGGGAGTTCCGCTGGATCAAACCGCGTGCGTGCCGCCTCGGTGAACGCGGGAGCAGAGGCTCCTGATGGAAATAAAAGCAGCAAGAGCGCTCTCAAGTGGCGGGGAAGGGTAAACTTCCCTTGACCCTGCAATCAAGAGACTTAAATCCTCTTAGATTTTTTTTTTTAATCATTCAGGCAAATAAAGTGTTTCAGAAGGCAATTAGAAACTTCAGATATTGTACTTTTCCGGACCATATTTTCTTCTCACAGCTCAATTAGGTGTTCAAATGGGCCCCGGAGCGCTGCATGATGCAGCTGCGCGGAAATAGATGTGGAAATTAGAGGCTTAAAACTCTTCAACTCAAAGCTTTGGCCAGGCAGGCGTCGTTAAGGTCCATCATTTCCCTCAAAAGCGAATCTCAAGTGTCAAAGTCAATTAAAAAAAAAAAACAACAACATAAAAGCTTCATCGGCATTTTTGCGTTGACATTAAATTACTGGCATCAGCAATGATTAATTACTTAATTAGATATAATTAATTGATTACATTCAGATGAGCGCGTGATGTGACTTTTCTCCGAGTGTCTTTGTATCTTTGAGTTTAGCTGGTTTGCTAAGCCGCTGTCGTCTCATTAGCCATTTCATCGCAGGTGAAGGATTATCAGTTCACTTTAGTGTGAGGTTTTCCAGTTAGACTCTAACGCCCCGATGTGTGCATGTGTGTGTGAGTGTGTGTGTGTGCGCGCGTGTGTGTGTGTGGCAGCTTTCATCATGGAGGATCCTGCATTGTAGAATCTCTGCTGCTTGACTTCTATTTCCAGAAAATGAAACTCACTCCACTTCAGACTCAAACCGCCTCGCCTCGCGTCACGTCACGTCACGTCACGTCACGTCACGTCACGTCACGTCACGTCACGTCACGTCACGTCACGTCACGTCACGTCACGTCACGTCACGTCACGTCACAAATAAATCTTTCACCTCCCATTAAAAACAAATAGAATGACCATCATTAGACGCTGTCAGGTGACGACTGTAACGTGCACCCACTAAACTTACACTGTCCTCGTGTCTCCCAACGTTAGCATGATGATATAATAAACAATATTCTCTGTAAACTAAAGCCAGTGTCAGTGAATATGCTGAATGTGCATATTCAAGCAGGCCCCCTCACCTCCGGCCTGGCCCCAGGAGCCTGGTCCACCACCAGCTGCTCTCATGTTCCACATCACCACTGCCAACAACTGGGAACAATTGGAAAAGAGCTGTGAGCTGGAACGTTTTCATTCCTGCGTCTCCACAGAGATACCTGCAGTTCCTCCCTCTGCCTCCGAGCTGTTACCAGCCACCTCTGCTGCACCACACTGCACCTCCCATTCAAACCACAACTCCTACTGTGCAGGACACGACAACGCCAACGTCTCCGCTTGCATTTTGAGTTTGACGTTTTAAAATCAGTCTGCATATCTTTTTTTGTTCTGCCCCCAGATTTGATTTGATATATTAATCACTGTAAGCTATATAATAGAAAATAGATATATTTTCATGGATCCAGACATGTGATGCAGATTTTTTTTTGTCCTTCTGCACAAAGAATAAAACAAAAAGTACTGTATTTATGTGAAACACAATTAAATACTATGAAACCAGTGCTAGCACACTGTCCCTCATGTTCTCCTCCGTTCACTTCACTCATCTCTGCAGCTTAAAAAGATAAAAAATATTCAACGTTTCACAGGACGAAGACGCAAACGATCTGAGAAAAATGTGATAATTTGATATCTCTTTATCCAACTGTCTCCTTTTTTCCCCTGATATCTCTACTATTTATTGTTCAAAAAAAAATCTCTAAACATGTGTAGTGTTCACTATCCTAAAGTATCAACCCAGTGTAACTAGCCTACATTGACTGTATATCAGATGTCTGAGGACATCTGCTGGTCATAGGGGGGAGTGACAGGAAACTGGGATGTGGTATGAAATATATAGCATGATGTAGGGGACAGTAAAAAGTCAACAGCGACTATTTATAATAAAGTGCTGCTTATACTTTAATGCAAAAAGATGAATATTAGACTGATAATACATTATACATTATATTTATTTGTTATGGAGCTTTTTAATTATAGCTTTCAGCAGCGTGGAGCTTATAAATAAAAAAACCTTTTATCAGATGGTAGAACGTCTGAAAACAAACGGTCTCGGTCTCCTCCTGCACGCTGCATTTCTGAGTTAACCAAACACAGATGTGCACAAAGTCCACCTCTGCTGACGCCCCCCTCCTGATTGGCTGGTGGAGACGGCAGACGTTTGAGGGAGAGGATTTCTCCTTCTGGTAAAAAAATAATAATAAAAGTGAAAATGGCCTCAGAACACGACCGAGCTGTGCTCCAGGCGATATTCAACCCCACCACGCCGTTTGGAGACGTCCCGGGCCTGGACCAGAGGGAGGACTTAACTGATGATGGTGAGCGTGTGCGTGTGCGTGTGACTTACTGTCAACACGTCACCACCTCAAAGACTTGTGTTTTTATCATTTCATAGCACATTGGCTTCATTTGAACGCAGCCCAGGCCTGAACCGAAAAACAGAAATGATGACATTTTAATCCAGGCTGAGTTCAGTGTGACATTTGTGTGTTTTCTCACCACGTTGTGGTGTCAGTGTGAGGAGTGTGAGTCAGTGGAGTGTGTGTGTGCTTCTCAGCCTGGTTATCTCGCCCTGCCAGAGAGCGGCTTTGACCCCGAGCTGCTGGAGCAGGTGAGGGAGCTGGAGACGCGGGGCGTCGCGGCAGCAGAGGCTGGGGATCTGCCAGCTGCTCTCCAGCTGTTCAGCCGGGCGATACACATCCTGCCCCGCAGAGCCTCGGCCTACAACAATCGCGCACAGGCCCTGAGGCTGCAGGGCAACACAGCAGGTACACGAGCCACTGACTCAACAACAACAACAACAACAACAACAAAATCACACCTTTGTCTTCTTTTACCTGCTGTCTGACACACACAACTTGTAAAGGTTATAAACACTGAACGCACAAACTGATGCAACGATGCAACATCTCTACGTTTACAAAGTCACACAATTTTTTTCATATTTAAAGTTATAGTTAATAAGTATTAGTACTACAAATAAAAATAGTTTACAGCTAGTTCTGAGGTGACAACCCCTGTCATTTGTATTTCATTGCATTGGTGTAGATGCGTTGCCATGGTGATTTCACTCTCATCCCTCTCATGGGGATTTAATTTCTTTGTCATCAAACTGTGTTTTCCATCATGCAACATTTTCTTCTCCGCGCGTTCGGTTGCCAAGACTGGAAGCTTCTCGTTTTAATAGATGCTTTTTAATTTGTCTGGTTCACGCTGACAAACATGGGGTCGTCTGATGACTCAGCAAAACACCCGCTTGTTTTCTTTATACGCAGCAGCAGAATAGTTCATTATATCAGTGTTTAAAGTAATGAAATCACTTTCACGTCTACGACCGGATGAAAACCATCAGGTCAGGTCAGGTCAGTTCAGTTTGTATGATGATGTCATCATATTATTCAGCCACGTTGCTCTGACTCAACGCTGCAGTGTGTTACACTGATTGTAAAACATGTGTGTGTGTGTTTGTTGTGGCCCCTCAGGGGCCCTGGAGGACCTGGACCAGGCCGTCTCTCTGAGCGGCGGCGCCGGGCGCAGCGCCTGCCAGGCTCTGGTGCAGCGAGGCCTCTTACGCAGGTTGGCGAGTCAGGACGCCGCCGCCAGAGCTGACTTTGAGAGGGCAGCTGCACTCGGGAGCCAGTTTGCACGACAACAGGCCGTGACTCTCAATCCATACGCAGCCCTGTGCAACAAAATGCTGTCAGAGGTGATCGACAAGCTACGCAACCCGGAGGCGGCCGACATGTAGTGGTTGACTATGATTGTGTGTCTTTTTCATCAAGTGATTCATAAAAGAAACTTTTCAGTATTTAATCTCCTTTTTTTATTTCACTTTTTATTTCAAGTGCTGCTGTTAAATAAATGGCACAGTATTTAATGACAATGGCACACAATGATCAAGGTAACACACATGACGTCACGTTCAGCATCGAAAATACCTGGCACGTTTCCACACTTGCACTTCAGCTTTTAGCCACTAGATGTCAGTGTCTTCACGTTAAAAAAACAACAACAGCTGATGCACTTTATGTTCAATTCTTCTTCTTTTAAACACAAGATGAAGGTAAAGCGGAACAAAGGACACGGATCTGATAAAATAAAAATACATTTCATATCAGCAGAAATGTTCCAACATTACAACATACTGTGTGTGTGTGTGTGTGTGTGTGTGTGCGTGTGTGTGTGTGCGTGTGTGTGTGCGTGTGTGTGTGTTTATATGGCTCTGCTCCGTGTTGTGGTTCGCCCACTGGTCCACGGTCACCGTCAGCGTTATGTCTTATGAGTTACTCCTCCACCTGTGTGTGACCTGACCTCTCCCAGGCCGGCCAGGCTCACCGGCTGGGTCCGCTCCTCCCGCTGGTAGAAGGAGCAGCTTCTCAGGTGATCCGACATGGAGGGAGCGTCGCTGAAGCTCCATCTGTCCACGCAGGAAAACCAGGAGCTAAACTCCCACACCTGAAACACAGAGACGAAGCTGAAGCAGGTGGAAGGAGGCTGCTGTCAAAGGCGCCCGACGGCCATTTTTAATATCCACGCAGTCGACATCACACTTATTTCTATATTCATCCCTTATAAATTGATAGAAATTGTATCACTTCATTGGGAACAAATACCCAGCTGTCACCCACATGGTCTCATCCCTCCTGTGTTGTGAATGATCATGTGCCCAGCGGGTCATTCCACTGCCCTGTTATCACCAGCATGCTCTTTGTCTCATGATCAGCAGCACTGAAATAGTCTGGGTATAAATACACAATCACGTATTTACTGTTTACTGTGTTTATCCTGTATACTGACTCCAGCAGAGGATGGTTTTCACTACACACACACACACACACACACACACACACACACACACACACACACACACACACACTACCTTTTTTTGTGAAATAGCAAAAAAAAAAATTTTAATTTAAATTAAAATTTTGACATTAGGTTTTATTCCATCACTTCATCCGTTGAATTAGTTAACCTTATTGACACTTGTTGTTAATCTCCTCACACTGAGGCAGCTGCAGGGGGCGTCAGCGAGGCTCAGACCGCTCGACCAGCAGGCGTCGCCGTGGCCCAGTGGGCTAAGCCGCCGGAGGCTAAGGTCTCACCTCGTGGTCTGATGAAAAAGCGGTTTGACTGAATATTTACACGTGAACCTCGTCTCTCCTGTTCGTCTGTTATTTACAGAAATATACAGCTGCTTGTGTTTGTTTGTTTTTTAACTTCACACTGTGCAACATCAATTATGTTGTGAATATTATATATATATATACTATATATAATATAATATATATATCGTATATATACTATATATATACTATATATAGTATATATAGTATATATATACTATATATATAGTATATATATATAGTGTCGTCATGTAAACATTTGTCTGCTTTTTATTTTATATAACGAAATAGATTTATATAAATAAATAAATAAATAAATAAATAAATAAATAAATAAATAAATAAATCATATTCTGCCACACGTCACATGCAAATGTGTTTAGTTGATAGATAGATAGATAGATAGATAGATAGATAGATAGATAGATAGATAGATAGATAGATAGATAGATAGATAGATAGATAGATAGACAGATAGATAGATAGATAGATAGATAGATAGATAGATAGATAGATAGATAGATCCACTGTTGCCAGTGTGTCTGTGATGGAGTCTGTAATATGTGTAGAGCAAACTGCCGAGAGTCTTTCCAGTGTTTACAGCGCAGCAGCTGTCGCAGTGTTTGAATGGCTGAAATATTCCAGTGACAGTTCACACGCCGGCACCAGATGCTAACGGGAAGCCGATATGGAAGTTTGCTTTGTGTTACTGCGTCGCCTCTGTGTCCAGATCAGAGTTGACACCAGGACAGTAACATAAACAAAATGTAAACGTGTGATCAAGACTATTCCCAGAAACAACACATTTTCATTGATGACATAAACGTGACGGGAAAACATTGAGACATTTCAGGATACTTGCTTTCTGTGGACATGTCCAGGAGGTCCCGCCGTGGGAGTCTGTCTGTCTCTCCCACTTGAGAGACACCATGCCTCTCTCCTGCAGCATCGTGGCACACAGCTCCCTCATCAGACGCGAAACCCGGGACAGCTGCGATAACGTGAAACTGTCAAGGTACCCTGCAATCTGCTGCAGGACCTCCAGGGGCAGCGTGCTCAGTGCATCGTTTCTCTGAGGGCCCAGGCTGCTCCGGCCTTCGCAGAGGGACGAGGGGACATGTGGCTGCAGGACAAAGGTGTTGACGTCCCGGCTGAATTTGATTGCAGCTCGTTGACCTGCAGGCTGCAGCCTGGTCTGGCTGAACGTGCAGCCGAGGTACGCCAGCGGGCAGCGCTGTTGCAACCAGCCGCTGAGCGACGCCTGGAGGTCAGAGTGCACGTTCCTGAAGTGAGAGCGGAATTCGTCGCGGCGGAAGAAGCGGCCACACATGTAGCTGAAGGCCGAGCTTGTTTTGTTGTGTCTCCTGGTGACGGACTCGGCCTGAACGTGGACGTGGAGGCGTTGGGGTCTGTCTGCCACGACGTCGGCGAGGGACGCGTCCGGTTGGAAGGGAGCCGAGGAGAAGTGGTACGTTTGGGTTCCGACGTCCACGTAAACCCCATCGGTGGACGTGCTCTCTGAGATCAAGTGTCCCTTCAGCTCCTTTTCCAGGGAGCACAGGAGTGTGGACGTCACCTCGTCGCACCGTGGAAGGTCCTCGAGGGACACGTCCAAATCTGCAGTGTCCACGCCCTTGTGCGCGTTCTTGGCCTTGAGTGCCGGGTCCTTCAGAAAGTCCCTCTTTGCTCGATAGCTCTTCGGGACGTTGAAGGAGCGGACCGTCTTCACCTCGATGGGCTCCAGGTTCCCGTAAACAAAGTCCTTGTCTCGCGGCGTGCACGCCGCCAATTGGCCAAAGTTAATCAGCATGGTCCCGTGGTGCACCAGATACATGTTGTATTCTGCTATGTTGACCTCTTTGCCCAGCCGGTCCAGGACGCCATCTTGCCACGGCGCCAGGCCGGTTGCGCCGCTCGTACTGGAATCGGCGGCAGCAGCGGTGTCCTCTTGGTTCTTGGTCTCTCGCTGACACTTTGCTGATTCCGACTTCTCTGTCTTCCCCTCCTCTTCCTTCCTGTTCGCGTTTCCGACTGTTACGTTGCACCCGCCCAACTCTTTTGTGAAGATTTTCTCCCAGGAGCTGAACCTCTGAATGCTGCTCCTCTCCACAGCCGTCTCCTCTTTGTCCTCCGTCCCCGCGCAGCCATTTCCCATAACTTCTCCACAGGCTGCAGAGCAGGCTGCAGCCTCTGCAGGACACTTGACCCCGGGGTCGTTATCCTGGAGGGCCGGGTCCTCCATCATCAGCTCAGGAAAGACGTTCTTCATCTTAATGGATCGGAACAGCAGCTCCTGGTCCCTCAGAGCCGCGGCGACGTCGAGGTGCTGCTCCGTCTCCTGGCGTTCTGAGACATTCCTGTAGAAGGTCAGGTCGGATTCCGACACGGGCCACCGGTTCCACTCCTGAGAGCAGCACACCACGCTGGCAGGACACACCTCCAGGTGTCTGGCCAGCCTGTGGCGCGGCATGCTGAGGGGACAGCCGGAGTCCACATTGAGACAGGGGACGGTCTCGTTTGGACACAGGAGCTGATGCTCTTGCTCCTTGCACGCGTGGAGGGTGGCGCCGCAGTTCTTGCGACACTTGACGACCATACATGAGACAGGAAGTCTCACGGGGACCTGACAGTGGACGCTGTAACACGTGTCACAATGATGGTGGCGCTGCGCTGACATGTTCCCGCTCTTCACCTTCAAAGAACGACACAACGGACCATAACAGGAAAATCTGCATATTGTTTTTTACCAATGAAAAGTTACAATGTGAAAAAATCTATTATATATATTATCATATTCATATATTATCATATTATCATATATTATCATATATCATATTATATATTCAGTGTATTAAAGGCAGATTCCAAAACATAAAAGCACTTACCATCGTAGTTTATCAATAAGAAAATCTGACCATCTGAGGAGAAACACTTTGCTCTTCAATACATAAAAAAATGAAAAAGAAATATTACAGTGAGTAGAAATGTTAAACTTCTAAATCTGAAAGCAAGTTCTCTATTCATAAAATGCTAATTTATTTACTTTCCATTTCCAATTCAACACAAACATGAAATCAACAACAGCGCGTATCATGTCTCACCCTTTGTTCCTCCGTGCTCGTCACCTTGTATCCACCAGCACCTCGGAAATAACCTCTGCACCGCGTCTGGACGTTATAAATAGACGCAGCAGTGGGACAGACGGGACCAGTGGGACGGGGCACCATTGTCTCACAGCCATTAAGAGGCAAGGTCAAGTTACAGCCACTGTGAGGGGCCGGTGATAACAGCAGGTAATTTAAGGTCTCACCGCTTTAGCCAGCGTCTGTTTACAAACACAGATTCATCTCTGTACTTCAATATCAATATAATCATCAATAATAATAATATCAATAATAATAATAATATCAATAAACGTCACAGTCATGACTGTGAATGCCGTTCTCCATCATGTGACACAAATAAGGGCATCGTTTGTGACCTTTGTGTTTATAGTGGCATGAAATTATTTATCACTTCTTTAATATTGTAAATAAGACAATACAGGCCTTTGTCCACTAGATGTCAGCCACACACAGTAAATCAAACGTCAGCATGCTGTGACGTCAGAGCTGTCCTACAACTTGTCATCCACATTTCTTTGAGGCTTCACAAAAAAAAGTGCTTTTCATTTTGTCGTGAATTGTTGTATTTGCAGCACCGGGGTGAAAACACAAGTTTTACACATGTGTGTCAACAAATTGCAACAAAAAAACTGCACCTCTCTTTCATTCGTGTGCACAAACATTGTACATTGATGCTGTTCCTGTGACATCACAGTTATCTTCACTGTGTCGACTGTGCTGAATCCAGAATCAGCAGCTCAGTCTCGTGTTGTGTTTTTTTTTTTCTCCCAACCTGGCACAGATTACAACGAGCAGCTGATCAGACGCAGCTGCTTCTCTCCCTATAGACTCTGCAATCAACACACACTTCATCAGGAGATACAGAAACACACACAACAGCTGAGGAGAGGTTGATCGGTCCAGTTGTGTTGTGTTGTGTAAAAAGTTCTCTGGAGCAGGTTAATAATAAATCTCCTCTTTATGAACACACAAAGTGTGTGACAGTGACGCTGCAGTGAATTCATCAGGATAAAGCCTGGAATGCAAATGTCCCACATCACATGGTTTCACCTGCTTTAAAGGAGCAGTTCACAAATTCAACCAGCAACAACAACAGGGAAAAAAATAATCCTTTTCAGGTATATTAATAAAACATTTCAAAGGAAGCACAGGTTCAGCAGAAGCTTTGAGTCTGATTTGATGAAATTCATGTGAAGGCTCAGCTTGACGCAGCCTGGCAGCTGATTTGTGGGATAATTACACCTTGTCACTTCTCTGCAACACAACGGGCCACTGATTCAAGCTACAACCTACACACTGTTTACGTCTTCTTCTGAGACCTGACTGAGAAGTGACACATGAGAAGGCAGAAGAGACGTCCAACCTGCCTACACACAGCAGGACTGATAAAAAGCATCATGGGGTTTTTTTCTTCTTTTTTTTACAGACACAATTTGTTACACCTGGTGTCAGCAGCGAGACCTTTACCACACACACACACACACACACACACACACACACACACACACACAGGTGTGCGACTTTCAGAACGACGCCTAATCACTTGAATTAACCACAGGTGGACGTCAATCAAGCTGGAGAGACATCTGACGAGAGACACCTGAGCTGAAGGTCTGAGAGAGAGAGAGAGAGAGAACATGAGTTCAAACAAACACGAGGATGCAGGATAAGACTATGGAAATATTTAATGATGTAATTATGTTTTAAAAAAGAGTTTGTTTATTAGGTTTACACACGTATAATAGCAAGATGACTCTTTTTTCCGTGTCCATGACAACAATTTCAAGATCGTAGTATTATTTCATCGTGGGTTGTTATAATAACAAACAAACAAACAAACATCTCCACAGGTGCTGTTGTTTGGTCACCTGAGGGCAGCAGAAACAAGTGATCGATGATTTTAGTGATCGCGTCACCCGATGAAGCTAAGTTAACGACTTAGTTACGGAGAACTAAGTCGTTAACTAAAGTCAATTACAGCAACTTTACAGGCACATTTATATATATATATATATGCTGTCTTGTGTGATAAAACCACTTTTTTCCTTTTTCCTCATTAAGACTATACCATAACCCGTGTCCCTCATGCTAATGCTCTTTAGCTCGACGCTGCAGCTATAGGACACGTTTAAGCCTTTGGGTGATTATATTATAGCGTAAGCCCCCTCTGGATGGCTCACTGTGACATGTGGTCAGCCAAAAGATAACCCAGCCTCGCTATTCTACTGTTCACTGTCTTCTTATATACGGTATAGCGGCCCGCTTCCTACTTAATTAACGGGATGACATACACATTTTCTTTGAAATCCCTCTGCAGACCAACTCTCAGGCCGCTCTTACATCCAGAAATGAGATGGTTTGCTAACCCTGGTCCATCACGATGCAAATGTTTATGGCCATATCACCACTTGAGCTTCCGGCCTTTCTGCACCCACCGCTCTGCTTTTAATTACAAAGACTAATTAAATGTACCCTGTAATGAAGTCTGTGTAGGTTTCCGCCCGAGGGCACATGACTTTGTGTCATTTTGCATCATTGATGGAGAATATGCTGGAGAATGACAAAATCTCAGAAGCTGCAAATGAAACTCCTCACTCCACTTGTTTTGATAATGCCGGGTGATAATAAGCGCTAAGAGACGGAGGGCGCAGGTTCTCTGCCCCGAGTCATTTCATGCCCAATATACAGCCATAATAAACGACAGATCATAGAACATTAATGAAAAGTAGTAAAACGGCTGGTTACGGACAAGTTCAATAATAAAGTGCAACGAATACATTTATCAGTTCTGTCTTGTCACCGCGAGGGGAAAGTTACAGGGCTTTTTACATGTACATGGGATTTTCCATGGAATTCTGTGCAGGTATCTAAAAATAAAAATCGAGTTTCCCCTGGGGATGAAAGGGTAGCTTCCCTTCGCCTTCGGGTAGGGGAACAGCTACTGTCTGTGGTTTGTGCTTATGCACCGAACAGTGTAAATTATCCACCCTTTTTGGAGAACCTGGGAAGGACACTGGAAGGTGTCCCTACCGGAGACTCCATTGTCCTACTGGGGGACTTCAATGCACACGTGGGCAACGACTGTGAGACTTGGAAAGGTGTGATTGAGAGGAAGTGACGGATGCTGTCAAGCTGAAGAAGGAGTCCTGTAGGTCATGGCTGTCCTGTGGGACTCCTGAGCCAGCGGACAGCTACAGGCAGACCACTTGGTCCGACGCAGCTCGAGCAGTCAGGGAGGCAAAAACCAGAGCGTTGGAAAAGTTTGCTGAGACCATGAAGGAAAACTTTCAGGTGGTCCCAAATAGGTTCTGGCAAGCCATCCGGAAGCTCAGGAGGGGGAAGCAGCGCCCATCTCACACTGTACAGTTGGGGTGGGGTTCTGTTGACCTCAACTGAGGATGTCATTGGGCGGTGGAAGGAATACTTCATGGATCTCCTCGAGCCCACCAGCATGTTCTCCAAAGAGGAGACAGGGTCTGGGGACTTGGAGGTGGACTCTCCTATCACCAGGGGTGAGGTCATCGCCGCAGTCAAAAAGCTGCACATTGGAGCACAGAACAGTGGATCAGCTCTATACCCTTGCGCAGCTGCTGGAGAGGTCATGGGAGTTTGTCCAACAAGTCCACATGTGTTTTGTTGATTTGGAGAAGGCTTACGACCGTGTTCCTCGAGGTGCTATTGGAGTCAGAGCTTGGTCTGCATATCCAACAGCAGGTCAGACACGTTCCCGGTGGGAGTTGGACTCCGACAGGGCTGCCCTTTGTCACCGGTTCTGATCATAACTTATATGGACAGAATTTCTAGACGCAGCAAAGTGTCGATGGAGGTCCTGTTTGTTGACTTGAGGATCTCGTCTCTGCGAGTTGAAGAATCTCAAGGTCTTGTTCATGAGTGAGGGGAGAAGGGAATCTGCGGTGATGCGGGCACTAACCCTGGTCTGTTGTGGTAAAGAGGGAGCAGAGCTGAAGAGCAATTTACTGGTCAGTCTTCACCCCGACCCTCACCTGTGGTTCTGAGCTTTGGGTAACGACCGAAAGAACGAGATTGCGACAAGACTATATCTCCCAGCTGGCTTGGGAGCACTTAGGGGTCCCCCTGGAGGAACTAGAGGAAGTGGCTGGGGTGAGGAATGTCTGGGTGTCCCTGCTGAGACCTGCTGCCCCCGTGACCCGGACCCGGATGAGTGGTAGAAGACGAACGAACAACAGGGAATCTTTGCCAGAGTTTTTTTCCCCCATGTTTTTGTGTGTACTTGATGTTGGTTTGACGGTTCCCTGTGTGGCACACATCACAACAACATGCCAAAACAACAGGAAAAAGCATGACAGTTCTATTTCTGCCACACATTCATTATGGTATGTAACTGTACATGTCCTATAACATAGCACATAAGATGCAATGCTGCTGTCAGTGGCTGGACAACTAGATTTTTAACAACAAATAATAAACAGTAAATATTTCATTTACTATAAATCCCTGCGTGGGATCATGTTTTAAGATTCAGCATTTACACTGAAATGTAAATTGGTCAGCATATTGTGTTGTATTTATGACCAAAACAGTGTTTTATTACTGCAGAACAGGCAATATCTAAATACTGCACATGAAAACACACAGGAGAAAATAATACAATCATAATAATAACAACAAGAATAATAATAATGATAATAATAATAATAATAACAATCCTCTCCTGAGCTTTGCTGCTTTGCTGTAGTTTTCATGAATTTTCTCTTGTGCATAATTTTATCTGTTACCAACAGAAAAAGAAAAAACACTGTCACACAACAAACAGCGATAAAGATAAGGTGTTCTTGTGTGTTGCCGTTTTACATCGTCTCCCTGTGTGTTGCAGCTGCTGTGGGGCTGAGTGATAAGGAGCAGGCAGCGATAACACACCCCAGCAAAACCGCAGGATCTAACTCCCACCACAAACACGTTTAGCAACGAACCTCAAAGGTGTGTGTTCCTAAATGCGTTTGCAGCATTCGTTATAAATGCATTACACTGCAGTTTTTTGTTGTTGTTGTTGTTGTTAGTGGAGTTAGTGTCTCTGCTCCCTCCACAGCTTACTGCATTGCAAAACACATAGTTACACATTTCTGTGAAAGGACTCGGAGTCAGTTTAACAATAACTGAATATGATGGGCTTCAGAATGCAGCACTTTTTTTGAAATTGTGTTATGTTTGACAGTCGTTTAAGAGCCAAAGAGGACAAAGAATTAATTAGCTCGTTAAAAAAGCTTTAATGGTTGACGATAATGATTCAGCCTCATCACAGATACAGGACTCCATGGGACCGCTAACAGCTAACAGAGTGTTAGCAGCCAGGCCACACCTGTATTCTCGTGTACTAACACTGCATTACAGCTTACTCAGCAACTGAGTACGGGGGAATTCATTCTGAGCTGCTGAGATCTGTGCTTATTTGATCAATGAAGTCGTGACCCATAAAACTACATGCAGACAATGTATCACGGGGAGTTCGTCCGACTCTCTACTATAACCTGGAAAGACCTTTGGCACAGACGATCGTTCCTGTTCAAATCGAAAAAGTCCACAGTCAGGATATTCTGAAAGGTATGAAATTCCCCGCTGTGCCGTTCTCCAATTACTGCCTCTGATGTTTACCGCCGAAACGGCCTGGAAGTCTCACAGCGTGGCCTCTCGGTCTCGGCCTCGCACAGCTGCTGCCTACAGCTCCTCTCCAAACGGGGAGCGTGACTCAGCTACACAACGCCAGAGGAACCGCCACTCTCGTTCTCCATGTCCCCAGTGGATGAAGAAAAACTCGCTGGCTGCCACAGACATCTAAACAGCGACCGTCCGTCCTTTTCTGCTCCGTCCTACGCCTCCTCAGATGATCCCATGCCTGGACGTGAACTCGTGGTTTCCTCAGCCTGAGGGGAAAGTTAGTAATCGCAGCATGTGGCGATGCCAGGGAGGTCAACGCTCCTTGTTTGCCGCACTAAAAGGACATTTGATGCAAAGCTACACCAACTCTGCGACAAGACAGCACCGTGACTCCCAGAGAAGGTTTTCCTAGGATTTACCCAGGAGGCGGAGGGACGCCATTAGCTATCAGCGACTAGATATAGAATCAGGTGGACGAAATCCACGGGGAAATCATGGCTCTCGTGTCTCTGTCAGAGAGCAAACCAGCAGCTCTACATGGGAAGAAGCGGAGAGCAAACGCTCAGGTCACTGCTGCAGTATTGATTACCAATGGAAGACGTCCGATTCTCTATCTCAAGTCTCACTCCTACACCCAACCACCCCACTGAGACGCAAACAGGCTCTCGACAGAACGACACTTTGCCCTCGTAGTTCAGACTGGCGAGGGCGCACATTGTAAACGTTTATGCACGAGCTGTAAACCGAATCCGGTCAGAACAGTTTGTACAAAAGAGCGAAACAGCTTCGAGCCTGTTTCCGCGGCGAGTGTTTTCTTTGCAGTGGGTGTTGGGTGCAGAACGCACGGTATCACTCATTGGTCAGGCATTAAATTTGAAAGCTTCGCGGGGTATTTATTGAACTCCTGACCCCGTCTTCTGCTCATTAAATTGATTCATGGATTCAATAAGTGGGGCGCAGGCGGCAGGTGCGCATGTTGGCGTGAGCGCAGGGCTCGCCGGCATCCATCACACTGATCAGGTACAGTGTCTCCAGCCGCTGCTCCGTGCGGCACAGTCACAAGACCTCTGCAGATGTTGCTGGCTTTCAGCCCAGCCTGACCCAAAGCTAGACTTTCTGCATGTGCACAACACACACCCACGCACACACACACACATCGTCTTTGTACGGCCAGTGTTTCAGTTTCAGCTACATGTCAATGAGGTCAAAAGCCAAAAGAGGTTAAACTGCCTTCTGGAAAGCAATCATTCATGTTCTACTGGACGGTAGGAGCATGATGCGAATCGAAACCGCTCTTCAAGACATTTCCCGTCCTCAGTTTGATGATGGCAGCGGGTTTTGGTGACGTTATGGAAGGCTGCAGGGTTTTACCTATATATATCTATCTATAGGTAACGTGTTGGAGGCTTTAGTGCTTCAGTCAGTCTGTTTGCTGTCGGATGATGTCATTGACATTGCTTCCACCCGGCGGGAGTAAAATGCAGTGATGCAGACAGGAATGGACCCTCCTCAACAGGAGGACTCTCCTGCAGAGGAGCTGGACCTCTGTAATAATGAGGTCATATGGGTGGGTGGGGGTGGGGGTATATCAAGAAACACATCAGGAAAAGCTAAACTGGAGTTGGCCTCGGATGCCGTCTGCATAGGTCATCCAGCGATTAGCAATGGTGATGCAAACCGAAGCAGCTGGTGTGTGCATCATGAGTTACCATGGCGATGTAACTGGGTTATAAGTGAAACCTAAGGTTAGCTTGCTAACCACAAATCCTATGTGTGTGTGTGATAAAACTAAACAAAGAACTATGTATATAATAATAATAATAATAATAATAATAATAATAATAATAATAATAATAATAAAAATAAAAGTGATGATGTTCTGCCTATTTAAAGAACAGCTCCACATGAAAACATCGCAACTACAACACTGACAAATAAACAAACCAAATCTTAAAATATTAACATCATAAAATGCTTTGTCAGGTGTTTGTTATTATACCATAATATATTATTATGGTCTGCGGGCTGACGAGTGGTGAGTAATTAAATGACAAGCAGCATTTGTCTCTGCACTGACTGACTCACCAAAACATTTCGATGAAAACTCACTTGTTTTTATGGCACATTCGATTTTTCAAAATTAAATATTTTTACCAAATCGCCGGCAGATGTTCGTCGAACGTGAAAATAAATCCGATCCCATGGGTTGGTTTTTCCAAACTCAACATGAAATGATTATTTGAAGAGTCTGGTGTCATTTAAATGTAACTTCTCACACATTTAAGTGGCACAGAGTCTGTGACTTCTCACACTGGCAACTCAGCCCCGATAAAAAAAAAAAAGAATAAAACACCTTAACCATCACACTATGGCTCAGTCAATCAGATCAGATGACATCAGGACAAAACTGACACGAAGTGTTTGATGTTGAAAGCAACTGAATCAACTTCAGAGAAACGGAAAAATAAGTGGCGTAAGGAAAATATGATCGATGGTCTGCGCTCGCCGTTGTTCTTATTAAACTTTAACATTTCTGTACTTGCTGCTTTTATTAAATTCCAGCTGGATATAAAAAAAACTGCTAAGTAGACGACTTTTCCATAATTAAAAAAAAAAAGTGAATGATGCCACTAATCACAGCTGCAGCCTTTTGCTATCAGACATCCGATTGGGTTCCCCATCGTCGAGCTCCCTGATGGCGGCAGATTAGCTGAGGTCACCGGGTGTTTGCTGTTCCTGGTTGACTCTGTGCTGGCTCGGTATCTGGCTGCAGCTCTGTCGCGTTTACACTTCAGCTTAATGGATTTCACCGTTTCTCCAGGAACGACTGAGATTCCGCTCTCAAACCCCAGAACCCAAGTTCCCTCCAATCTTGGTCGTCTCTGGTGTCTGGAGCACAAAGACGCGTTGAGTCGGTCCGAGGAGGGAGGAGGAGGATGGGAACCAGGTTTGTGTGGCTGGTTTTACCTTTTGGACCAGTGCTGTCAGTGCAGGTTTCAGTCAGGCGCTGGACGCCGCCGAGGCCGACAGGAAAACCCAGTGGTGTCTTCAGCAGAGCCCCGAACACCGACTGAACCTCAGCTTACGGCAGGAAAACACAATTAAGGAAAGTGCACTTTCCCTCCTGTATCCTCAGAGCTTTGCACCTCTCTGTCTCTTCCTGCCTCTCTCCGCTGGCTCCCATGGCCAAACCCTCAGCACAACCACCGGCTCCTCGAACACCTCGTTAGAGGTACGGAGCAACGCTCTCCACCCAGACCTCTCTGCATGTCTTCCTGTAGGAACGCATCTGTCAAAAAAAAAAAAAACAACCGTGTGTTCCTGTGCAGTTTTAAATGTCACCGGAGCCACAGAGTCAACCCTGGAGGCGGCGGATCAGCCTCCAGGGTTGTAGGAAAGAAAATCGGAATTTTAAACATATAACCAGGAATAATTTTTGCTCTGAAGGGGGAAAAAATGGTTTGTACCATAACGTAGCACGTGACAGGAAATAATTTATTGCTATTTCTAAATATCTGATGTTTCTTTTAACGCAGGAATGTCTGGGAGAAAGGATCAACGTGAGACCAGGGAAGGTACGTGGAAAATCTCCAGTACTTTGACTTAATTGTGTCTAACTAATGATTATGTATTTATTTCCAGAATTATAACACAATCACATATCTGACTTTCACCTTGAAACAGCATCATGAGGAAACAGCAGCTCTGTCGGGTCAGAGCCGCCAGCCGGGAGTCTCCAGGCAACCTGCTTCCCGACCGGAGCTCGTGTCCGCTCATGCAGCGCCGGTGTCATCACCCCACCCTGAAGAGGTGATGTCATTATCCACTGCTCACCTGTGAAATTTGATTGACAGCCGTGGCTGCTGAATCATAAAACACTGTTCAAATAGACGGAGCTTTCCTTTAATTTATTTTATGAGAAGGAATTATTCCGGGGAAACATAAACTCAGAGAACCTTTTATCCCAAAAAAAAAAAAAATTATTATTGTTGTGTGTTGTAGGAAATGGTTGAAATGTTTGTGTAAGTCATTCTAAGAATAATAGTAACAGCAAAATTCTTTCTTTAAAAAAAACAAACAAGATTTGTCAACATTAGTGGATCTGCTAAAACTAAAACTTGACAGTTCCTGGAAACGCAGCTCATTTTCAACCTCATACGACTTTTTCACACTGTGATTTATTCAGCAGAGTTTAGGTGGTTCAACAATAAAACCCAGCTTTGTGTATACAACCCTGGACTTTATCAGTATTCAGACACAACAGCTGTTATTCACATGAATTCAAATCAATCCGCTCCTCAGATGAGCGGGATACATCTGAAATCAGTCCCAAGCTGTTTCAACATTTAAGGGTTAGGGTTAGGGTTAGGGTTATATTATATGAATATAACATTGGGGGAAAAAAAACCTGAAAACAAAAAGAGAACGTTAAAACTGCTTCATTTCTGTGCCTAATTCAAGTTTGATTTATTTCACTGTTTTCAAAAACAGTTACGGAACCCAGAGTTTAAATTCAGATTTATGGCACATTGTGATAAAAAAAACACACACACACAACTTAGTGTTTCTGCTGTAAAGACAACACTTCATTACCACAATCCAACACTCACAGTCTCATTAAAACCCATTTTCCAAAAAATGCGTGTGTGTACAGACGTTGCCCTCTGACTCACAGGCCTCATTCCTCATCCCAGTAACTGTAACATAAATGTCTAGGTGACCATTATGGTTATTGATGGCTTTGATGGGGGGGTGGGGGGGGGGTCGTTATACATGCTGTGGGCAGCATATGCTCTTTCCGCTGTTCCTGCAGATTCCTGCGGGGCTGTAAAGAAGCCTCCGACGGACACGCGGAGGCCTCTGTGTTCTCGACCCAGCCAATTAC
Organism: Trinectes maculatus; assembly: GCA_016785345.1. Taxonomy (NCBI): domain Eukaryota; kingdom Metazoa; phylum Chordata; class Actinopteri; order Pleuronectiformes; family Achiridae; genus Trinectes; species Trinectes maculatus. Next base: position 215,663 of record JAFBJQ010000373.1, on the reverse strand, counting down.
ACGCCTCCTTTTTCGCGGCGACGGCGAAGCGCGTGCAGTCTCATCACGCTGTGTTTTCGCTCGATAAATCTGAATGCGAATGGCGTCGCGGTCGTTACGGTGGCGTTACACTCATGGCGCGCGGCGCGGCTACACAATGTCGGTGTGATTACGGTGGTTACGTTAAATTGAATAAAAAGAAAATGTGCATCGCGGAGATTACACAGTACAATTACGCTGGTGCATTGTGTACGGTCGTCACACTGGAACAGAGCACGTGCACATGGACCATGTCAGCATCACACTCCTGAGGTTTAGAATGTTATTATCTGAGCCTATTCCTATCACTCGTTAGTGTAAAGACACATATATGATGTCATAACATTTGTTTGTTGTTTACGTATTTGTAAATAACAAACAAAATCTGAAACTTGTCGTCTGTTTCTGCATATTTACACCAACAACTGAATATTAACTTGACCATGACCTTGACGTATTGATGTATATAATATGTATATGGGTCATGGTTAATGTTAATATGCATATAGGCTACTGTAATGGTATTAGTATACATTAACAAAAGAGAGAGGTTCTGTAAATGCACACCAACACTTTTCAATGGCACTTTAATTGAAACGTGGAAAACAACAATCCGCCATGAAGCCTGTCAGTCATTACGAGATAATGTTTCACGCTCGCTGATTTTCAAACACTTGTTCCACTGAGGGGCAGAGAGGAAAAAAAAAGAGACATAGCAATTTCAAGCTACATTTATCGCCACTGACTTAAAAAAAAAAAAAAAAAGCTAAACGTTGTCAGGAGCGATGGCTGTTTAAGCAGGGATTGGCTGACGGGCCCCGAGCAGCTGTTGACTCATCTTTCCGAGCAATACCTTTACTTTTGATTGAGACATCAGAGGCGAGCGATGCACTGCAGGCTGATGGAGAGAGGATTGAAATGGGCATCTCAGTCGGAAGTCCAATAGGGAAACGGGAAAGGCAGCGTGGTCCCAAGGCTTTGGGATAATGTGCTAACTGCAGGCAGCTGTTGTTTTGCTATACATTTATTCATAGGCCTCCTCACAGGGACGTAGGCTTCATGAAAAAAACATTTCAGACGGGGTTTAATTCACTTTTCTCCTGAAGTTTCATTCAGACTGCTTTTTTCCCCCTTCCCTCGTTTTTATCTGTGATAAAAAGTCTCAGTACTGTATCAATCAAGAGAATATTTGAAATTTAATTCAACAAATCTTTGTAAGAACTTGGGCATTAGGAAGAACCTTTAAGTGTATAGATCTCCAAGTACCCTATTTTTAGGGTATTTGTACACATGCAGAACTTCATATAACAGTAGTTCTACTCGACCCCTGGATGTTCGTGTTGATCTACACAACACACACAACACACATAAAACCCAATGCTGCTACACTGTTGTACTATTGGATTATTATTATTGTATTGTTGTACATATATGTATGGTTATTGTATGTGACAATGTGCAATGTGTACCACACTTTATCTATATATTGATATATTTAGTTTTTGTTGCAACTTCTACTTTTTTTTACTGCTCTTTATTATCTTTCTAATGCTAATTCTTATCTTATCTTAGCTTAGCTTAGCTTAGCTTAGCTTGGCTTGGCTTGGCTTGGCTTGGCTTGGCTTGGCTTAGCTTAGCTTAGCTTAGCTTAGCTTAGCTTAGCTTAGCTTAGCTTATCTTATCTTATCTTATCTTATCTTATCTTAGCTTAGCTTAGCTTAGCTTAGCTTAGCTTAGCTTAGCTTAGCTTAGCTTAGTTTAGCTTAGCTTAGCTTAGTAGATGGATGTGAGGATAGTTTGCAGTTCACTCAGGTTGTTAATGTCGAACAAATCTATGGAACAGATCGTCAGCAGGTCTGGGAACGATGTGCTGAACGCACCCTGAGGGCCGATCATTTAAAGTAACACTCTGACGTCTCTGTTTTTCCTCTGTGTAAATATGCAACACCGCAAGAAAAGCAGTACGGTGGTTTCACATGATTCCACTTTCAGGTCGTTTGATCGATTCGGGTATTTGAGGAGATGATGGAAGCAGCTCGGGGGAATGAAGTGCGACTACAAATATCATGATGGCACCTCAGCTGATTGTTGCAATGGTTTAAAAAAAAGGGAGGGAATAAAAAGGAAGGTCTGTGTGGAGGACAGAAAGAGACAATGTGCGTGTAGGTGTGAAAGCTGACACCCACACAGGCCTCTCAGTGCTCAGTGCTACCAGAGAAGAGCTGCTTGTCCCTCAGCAGCCGGAGATGTGGATGTGCGGTGTCACTGTATGGACCAGTTGCATCAGTGCAATGGACCACGATCACTGCACGTCATCTCAAAGTGGACCGTACAGCAGAATATATATATATATATGTGTGTGTGTGTGTGTATATATATATATACAGTATATATAAGTTGTTGAATGTGAGGGTCCGACACTTTGATCCAGAGTGAAAATATATATATATATATATATATATATTAGGTTCCGTTGTTACACAAGTTTTTAATCTTTTTGTCTCCAACTTTCTGTTACTTTGTTAAGAAAAGTAATCACATCATATGAATTTATTATCAAGCTATTATTAAGGTGCTAATTTTCACCATTTTTTTTCCCAAACGAAGAAAAGGTATTAGCATCATACCTGCTTATCATTAGCACCATCCGCATTGTCTTAGTGAGGTTTGTGTTGTACTCAATGCAGTGGTTTACGTTTGCATATAACAGTATCTACATTTCTTTACTGGTTCATCCTCTCTTGAGCATGAATACATGAATCTACCTTCATGGTCACCGCCTCCATGGTTTTCAGATATTTTATCAGCAGCACATCAGGAAAAAAGGGGGAAAATCTGGAAGGCAGGATATGAGACAGAATGTGGAATTGCGGCAGCAGGCGGTGAAACTGGACTGAGGCTTGAATAAGAAAATAAAAAAACCATCTCCCTCAGTGTTTTTCAAAGGGAGGACGATTCAAAGCCTCAGAGATTCGGATGAGTCCAGGACTCTTTACCTCGGAGGACGCTTTGACTCGGCAAACACCTGCTTCTCGACATCAGCTGCGTCCTCACATGGACGCGCAGGAGCAGGACCCCGTTTTCACGCCGCTTTACTGGGACACGTTAATAGATGGGAGTCGTAATTAAGGTCACAAGTTGCACCAGTGTTTCTTTCTTTTTTCTTTTTTTTTTATTGCAACAAATCAAAATGTCAATGCAGGGTATGTGTGTGTGTGTGTGTGTGTGTGTGTGTGTGTGTGTGTGTGTGTGTGTGTGTGTGTGTTTTAAACACGCCCTACTTTTCTCATCACGCAGCAACATTAATTAAACTATATTTACAACTGGTTTCAGCACAATGCTGAAGCTGTGTGTTACTTACAACAAGTTAAATCATTAAACTTATAATTACTTCTTTCAACCTTTTTTTTTTAGCCAACATTTCTTTGTGGTAATGAGGCCACAGGTTTGTCTGACACAGGTTTTTTTTTTTTTTTTTTTTTTTAAAGCCTGTAAGTTGTTCTGGGGTTCGAAACCATCTCCCTCAGTGTTTTTCAAAGGGAGGACGATTCAAAGCCTCAGAGATTCGGATGAGTCCAGGACTCTTTACCTCGGAGGACGCTTTGACTCGGCAAACACCTGCTTCTCGACATCAGCTGCGTCCTCACATGGACGCGCAGGAGCAGGACCCCGTTTTCACGCCGCTTTACTGGGACACGTTAATAGATGGGAGTCGTAATTAAGGTCACAAGTTGCACCAGTGTTTCTTTCTTTTTTCTTTTTTTTTTACTGCAACAAATCAAAATGTCAATGCAGGGTGTGTGTGTGTGTGTGTGTGTGTGTGTGTGTGTGTGTGTGTGTGTGTGTGTGTGTTTTTTAAACACGCCCTACTTTTCTCATCACGCAGCAACATTAATTAAACTATATTTACAACTGGTTTCAGCACAATGCTGAAGCTGTGTGTTACTTACAACAAGTTAAATCATTAAACATATAATTACTTCTTTCAACCTTTTTTTTTAGCCGACATTTGTTTGTGGTAATGAGGCCACAGGTTTGTCTGACACAGGTTTTTTTTGTTTTGTTTTGTTTTTAAAGCCTGTAAGTTGTTCTGGAGTTCGTTAAGTTCAGTGTCTTGTATCAGTATTTCATTAGCAGGAGCTGGTGACGTATAGCTAATCCACTAATTGTCAATGGAACAAAGCAGTCTGACAGAAAACAGCACGAGCACGCCTACACGTGATGGATGTAATTGCTTGTGTTATTGAATTTGATGCTATTTATGACGGCCATTATTGGTTTACACATATGCATTTGTTTCCTTAATTGCAAAATTGAGATAGCGAGGGTCCGGCGCTATTAATTATTTAGTCAGAAAAAGGACCTTTAACACCGGGGAATTACACTTAGTTTGGAGTTGAAGCCAGAAGGCCACTTACTGCAGCGCCACTGGACACAAGAAAGAATAGGAAATCCATTAGAGTGTAAATATAAGCAATCATAACGGCATGTCCTACCACTCTGTCTAATTTCACAGCTCGTCAGCGAGTGCGGAGAGTGAGAGGAAAACATTTGGAATTTTCAGACCACTTCAGTATAACCGAAACGTTGTGCATTTCTAAATTCCTCGAGATGTTTCGTAACTGAACGGGAGAAGATTTTCTCTTTATTAAACCCAAAAAGTCTTTTTTTAGAAAAAGAAAAAAAACAAAGTCCATCATGAAAAGATTTGAGAAGGAAACGAAGTAGTACGATGATGAAAAAAAAACGTGTTACTACAACACTGTGACAAACAGTATCTTGAATATTACAAATATTTAATTAGAGCGCGGCAGTTGATCACATGATCACATGTTTCTCCAGTGTTGAGTCGGTTACTGATCATTCCGGTTGCAAAAGTTGTTATTGCATGTGGCAACGTAAAAAAAAAAAAAAAAAACCCGAGTGGCGTGTTATTGTGGGCACACATTGCCATGCCTTCTGTCTGGGAAGCTCTCAGTCCTGCAGCACGCGCCATGATTTACGACTTCCCGCTAACATAAATGATCACTTCTGGCCCGCTCCGCGTTTTATATGGATGACCTCCCGTTTGAGCCGTGCTTTATTGAGGTCGTAACACACGCCATATTGCGTGGAACGCGTTGGAACGGGCGTTGAAGTATTACTCTTGTTCTGACAACTCCATTTTGGTCGCAAGTCCACAAAACAGCTTCCTCCCGCTCCGCCGCCGCCGCCGCTGCAGTACAACACGGCCGTGTCCATGAACATAAGGTGACTATTATGACAGTCGTCCTCTGTTCCCTAACAGCTATTTAAAAGTGGCTCTGAATCATGAAAGGCTCTTTAGATAAGTGCGGTAACATTTCCCGCCCAGTCGAGGTGTGCTGCTTTTCCCAGGAGTGGCAGAGTTATCCTCCCCTGCCAACATAACTGAGCTCCCATTTTCTCGTTCAGTGAAGTGGAAGTGGGTGGTTCAGCGCTGTTTGCCAGAGTAATACCAAACGGAGCTCCTGCAAACACAATTAGTGCGGCGCTCGTTTCTGCTGAGCACAAAGCTGATTGACAATCGGGGGGGGGGGGGGGCACAAAGCTGATTGACAGGGGGGGGGGGGGGGGGGGGGGGGGCGGCATTAACCGCGATGCGATCTCCGTTTCTCCGAGCTCCGTCTTTGCCACGACGAGACAGAAGAGCAAAGTCCGCTGCAGAGGCGGAGGCTTAACCTCAGAGCTGCGGGTTATTATTGCTTGAAAAACCTCGGGGTACTTTACAGATTTCCAGAACCAGCAGGGACAAACCAAACATCTCAACTCCCGCTGAATCAAGGAAAACAAGGAGGAAACATTAGAACACGACTGACTGACTCAAACACTGGGACACATTTTTAGAACAATGCTCTCTCACCATTTGAACCATTTGCATGGCGTGAGGCGCGAATGCCCCCTCCCAGCCGTTGGCTTTGATGTCGGGCAGGAGTTGGAAGTAGACCACTGATGAATATAACGATCGAACCCCCTACTGTTCCGTGTTTCCTCCACTTTTTGTCTTTTCTGGAAAAGTCTGGAAATTGATATGTTCGATGGAACAGAGCAGGCTACTATAGCCAAGACTTCATTTTTTTTGTTGTTGTTGTTTTGTAACTTTTGTTTCCTTGAACATTTGTGGGTTTTTACCCCCTATAAAAAGCGAATCCCTGAAATTTAATTAATAAGTTATTAAACCTCGTTGGAACTTTCTCTTCCGTGAACAACCTTGGGCTTCATTAACATCGTGAACCTTTGGGTGTGTTTGCGTCTCGCTTCGCTGAGTCTCCTTCAGTTGGTTGCCGTTGGTCCCCGCTGAGCGCCGGTGCGACAGCGATCCACTGAGAGCGGGACAGAATCGCACAATGTCACTTCTTCCCCCGGCAGACGCAGTAAAAAATAGTTCCGCTCCGATGGTTATTTATGCGGCGTAAAAACACGGGGAGAACGGGACAAGAACTTGTCAAACCTAATTGAAACATCAGTGACACCGCCGGCGCACGGTGTTATAAATACCCTCACCGAGCACTTTATTAGGGACACCACAGGGCATCCATTTCCTCACGATATGTCGGAATCGTACCTCAGAGATTCCGCACCACGTCGACACGAGCGTAAAACGAAATCTCCAGCAATTTGTCTGCGTTCCTGCCGCAAATCTCCCGTTCAGTCACATCCCAAAGGCGTCACCGTTTGGGATATTTTGTGTTACGGCGCTGGACGTAACCATGGGAACTGTTGCCAGGGATGCACATGGTCAACGATGCTCCGATGAGGCCACGATGATTAGATTTTTTTGTTGTTGACTCATGAGAGTCAGTGTAATGTTGCAGCTTGTCCCTGTTTTTTTTTTTTTTTTCACATCTTGGATGAGTGTCTCCATAGCAGGAGAGTGTGGAGCAGTGATGAGTCCAGTCACAGCTCGGCATGCTGTGATTACCTGGTCAGCGCTGCTCAGACACTTACAGCTCAGTCTCAGCGGCCGAATGAAGAAGGTTGGCAACAATTTCAGACCTGCTGGTAATGTGACACATATCTCACGTCACATATATTTGCTCCGAGATGAATAGTAAAGAATGATGGGAACGCTGAGAGGCAGCTCTCCGCAGGTCGACCCGTTTGCTCCGTACTCCTGGGAAGTCCTGATACACGTACGTCGATAATGGAGGACGGACAAAAGTGGATGTCTGTGGACAAGGCTGCAAGCCTATATATATATATATATATGCAAGATATATACTAATGTAGCTGAGAATTAATGGCTGGCTCCTATAAAAGCTGACCCTACAGGTCGCTGGAAGAGGAAGTTTATTACGACCTACAATCCGGTTTTATTGTCGGGCGACTTCCAGCAGCCAAAGTCATTATAACATGAGCAGAGGAGGAAGTTGTTTTGTTTGACAAAGTCATTAGGTGGAGGTTAGGACGGGGGTGGGGGGGGGGATCAGAGATAAGGACAAAAGTGGCTTAATTGGTTAATTGGCTCGATAACGACCCTTAAAGACAGACTAATGTTTGCTAGTTTGATTATTTTAAGAGAGTGTCTGGTATTTTTGTAAGTTTCATATCTTTTATGGCTCATATAGGTAAAGGTTGAGGATACAGAGGCAGAGGAGAAGCTGTTTTAGGGTCATTTGACTGAATCAGTCTTTTAATTGTCCAGTAAAACACTTTTACGATCCTGTTAAATCTTTTTCACGCCCCGCTCACGGTAAGAAAGACTCAATTTCACCGTGACTCCGTCAGCTGGACACGCCGACGTATGAATCATGGCAGTCGTGAAAAGTGTCGGCGACAGTGTGTTTATTCAGCAATATGCCCGTTGTTACGAGGAGCTCGGAATGAGATGGGATTAATGCTCTCAAGTGTCGGCTCAGGAGACGCTGCTCGAAAATGAGCTGCAAACCATTTGATAAATCATTCATGGCGTCCGACCAATGCATTTAGTGGTAGAGCACTCAGTCCGATAAAACCCCCCCTGAGGGTGGCTTCATTTGTTTCCTTTGCCTTTGCTGAAGAGCTGCGATGTTCGACGGGAAAAGGGGGCGGATTTCGGAGGGCGCGATGGCAACCTGCTGCCCGGAGGTGAGGGTCAGGGATGTTGCGGCGGCATTAGTTCAGGGTGTTCCTCCATCGCCTTTAAAATGAGACAGGACAAGAGGATGTGTATGGGAGTATCCACCTTAAAGGAGGAGGGGGGAGGGGGGGGTGAGATATTGATTTATGGCCTCCTGCCGCTTTCCTGCCTCATTCATCACGCTGCCCCGGTGCACAGCGCCATCACCAGCCTGCAGGGAGCCTCTCCTCCTCGCCATGCAGCCAGGCACTCATCCTCCTCACGTCTGGGTAACAAGCTGTGTGCTCCACTCAGACCCCCTCACACACCCACCCCCACCCCCCCAACCCCATCACACTCCTACACCCGCACACGCACCACGATGGGATGACTCCCAACACGGAATATGGCACAACCAGACATACACACACGACGACATCCTGTCCAGGAAACGTTGACGGCGTTTTCATTTCCAATTCATGAAGGAAATTCTCGACGTGTCAGCGGATTTGTTTCAGTGAATGTGAGTTGTTTTGTTTTTTTTTTCCTGCACAGATTTCAACACCACAGATAACGAGCGTTGTCTCCTTCATCATTTACCTGAACAAAGTGAGACTCTGACCGGCGTGATGCTGGCTGAGGTCGTTTAATTCCAGTCAGGAACGTTTCTCATGGTGGGAGGCGACTTTCAAATCACCATTTCTCCCAAAAAAAACAAAAACAAAAAAAAAACAGATTTATTATTCCTTCAAACCTGCACTTCCCTCCATATGAAATTAAAAGCACTTTTTCATTTCGCTATCTGCTGCTGCTGTGGCCATTAAAAACAAAAAAAGAAACATTGTGTGCTTTATTAATGCATTAAAAAAACAGAGGTCCACAGAACATGCTGTTTATGAATATTCAAACAGCCGTTGCTTCTTTAATAACAGGTGGCGCAGGGTTTTAGTTGCAGGCAGTCAAGAAAAAAATGAATGAGATATCATCAGGACTGTAGTAACTCTGGGCAATGTGTTATTGTTGACGTCTACAGAAGACAATACAGGACATAAAGGAAAGACACGCAATGTTATTGTGGGTTTTTTTTTTTTTTGCCTTTTCTCAGGTCGCTGATGAAAACGGTGGCGTTTTCTTCCACAGAGGCCACTGGCCAGTGGCCGACTGCCCTTCACCCACACAAGGGTTTCAGCTGGGCCTCGCCACCTCCCTCACCTCACATCACCACCACTTCTCATCATCTGTGGATATTACGCCGGCGCATAGCAACAGCACATTCTCATTCCGTTCCCTTTGCCTCCCTTCAAGGCCCTCGCAAAGTCAACCCCAATTTATTTGTGAGGGATGGACTCATCATCGCCGCGGCCCGCCTCTGTCCTGTTGTTTCATCATGACTCGCTGATCCCTGGTCAGTCGGGGTAAATGAAATGATGACGATGAAATTGACAATAAATAATCGAAACAATGGCAAAAATATTCAATGTATCATTCTCTCCGTCTCGTCCTCTGATATCTTGCGATGGGTCTATGGGTCAAGTCGTTAAATTTCATGTTTCTGTGAGAACAACAAATGAAATTCCACTTATCCTCCGCTGCAATCTCAGCGGACACAGAAAATGTGTGTGTGTGTGTGGGGGGGGGGGTGTTTGGAGGGGGTGGTCTGGATGAACTGACCCTCGAAATCGCTCACTTTGTAGGAAAATGTGTCCGACTCAATCAATCGCCTGTCTCCTCTCAATTGGCAACTGGCAGCTGTGGTGGACTGAAAAGAAAACTAACAACTGTTGTAGCACAGAAAATAACACAGCTCCACTCTGGCTTGACTATTCAGGAAGATAACAAGTGAATGTCAAACACCCGGCGGGCTGAGACCCCCATCACGCTCTTTACCTCCTGAGTTGTCCTCACCTGCTTTGTGGCTCAGTGGTGGTGAAGGTTTCCAATTTTCCAAAATCCTCTCATGAATCCTGAGACTATCTCCCAAATCTCCAAACGAACGGAATCAACATGTCACACGACTCTTTTAAGGGTTGGGAAACTGATATTCTGATATTTCTCTCTGGATGGTATCAGCCTGGACCCACAGCTGTTGCGTTGGCCGACTTATTCCAGCGTTGGAAAGAACATTCAGATCTTCTCCTCTGCCCTCTGCGTCCTCCACATTCAGCCAGATTTATATCAACTCTCGTCTGACTAATGGAGCCGCTCTGATTTGGAGGAAGAACAAATTGAGAACTGTGCGTTTTACACGCGTCTCCGTCTACGAACAATGGTTTTATTGGACTTTACTTTCATATTTTGCTTTGTGCTCCAGAGCGCGTCCAGATGCTTTGCTCAGACGCGCTCCCGTAGCCAGAGTAAATGCTTCTGCATTTATTTAAAAGATGAAAATCTTCGTTCCACAGGGATGAAGCCCGGTGCTTCCACCCTGCCTCCGCCGCCTGATCCGCCGCTTACCAGGGAACGTAAGACTCCGAGCTGTGGACTGGATCGGTCTCAAAGGTATAGGGGTTCGTCCCGTCCACGCTGCGCTTGTCTCCAGGTGATGGAGAGCATGTGTCTGAGGCCACGCGTGCTTTCAACATCTCCAGTTCACCAGCTGCAGACTTGACCTTCCCTCTCTCGCTGCTTAACCTAATCAATTATGGTTCAGAACAGAAGCCGGGAGAGAGGGAGGGGAGAGAGCCTGACCTTGTCAGGGCCCTGAGGAGACTGTGAATAATTCCCTTTGAGCCCCGTAAAGAAGGTTTCCAGGGCAGCAGGGCGAGACGTAAGGCTGTTGAACAGGAACCAGTGAGCAGCCACGATAAGGTGTAAGTTATTGCGGCGAGATCAGGAGCCGCTCGATGCAACCACGGCCCTGAATCGGAAGTCTGCTGTTCCACCTGTGCAGGAAATTCCCATAAATATTCACTTTTGTTTTGCTTTTTTTTTCACTGCAGCTTCATCGACCTGATTCAGGAGGGTGAAGATCAGACATGATGATAAGACCAGATAAGTAAACACACTGTTCCGTTCACCTGATGACTCTCATCTCATCTCTCATCAAAGATCTGAGACCAGGACTGAGGAAACCTCACTATTTACTTGTCTCCTTGTGTCATGCACATGTCAAATAAATACAGCTAAGTTTTAAACACCTCTTTAGCTCAGGTGGTTGCGGTTTGCAAACCTCTTCAGGCAATAACTGGATGGACCCTGAGGACTGGATGGACCCTGAGGACTGGATGGTCCCTGAGGACTGGATGGTCCCTGAGGACTGGATGGACCCTGAGGACTGGATGGACCCTGAGGACTGGATGGTCCCTGAGGACTGGATGGACCCTGAGGACTGGATGGACCCTGTTGTGCGGAGGCCCAACGTCATCATGGATCTGGTCTGCAGAGCCATGACTCTGGCCTTCAGACAAGTACAGTAATTAAACAGTACACAGCGATCTGAGTGTGTGGTTATGTGGAGGCTCCTGTTTGTGTTTACGTTAAGAAAAAGGAAAAACTGGACTGGTCCTTTAAACTGATAATAGATGTGCGCATAAACCTGAAAGCTCTATTCCAGGGCTATGAAACGATTGTTATCCCTGCTAAATTACCGAAGCACAACTAATGACTTGGCTGGAGCCGATTCGCCAGTCGCGAGGTGTCAGATGGCGGGCGCCGCCGCCTGCAGCTGGTTTCGAGCCAGAACAGAATCGCCGCCTCTACATTTCGTATCAAACAGCGGTTGGCTGGCACCTGTTCTATCTGCTGTTATAGAAATGGAGGTTTTCTCCCGGCGTCCTTCAGCGTCTGGGCTTTTATCTTGTGCGTGTATCAGTGATCCGCCCTGACAAGGCACAGTGACTTATCTTTACTTCAACCCCCCGAAATGAGCAGTCGTCCAAAACCAAAACGTTCCACATCCGATGTTTGTTGTGACGCGTGTCAGGGTGGATGTGTCCCAGGTAGTATACATGTGTTTCATTTATACTGGCTGTCGCTCGACAAGCGAAAGGCACTAGTCTGAAGGACACGTTAGTCCACTTTTTTTTTTTTTGATGTTGTTTTATTTTATCGAATAACAAATCAATGGCTGTCAAGAGAATTTCTTCTTTTTTTCTCTTTTGTATTCAGGAACTGTCTGGAGGCTGAGATAAGATCGACTCGCGGCTGCGTCTCTCCTACAGGCCGGAGGTTCAACAACTATTTTCCACAGTCCGATTCTGCAGTAAATTTACAATTAAGCATTTTAGAGAGACAATTTTCTGAATAAAACCCCTATCAGAAATAAATGAACTGTTAGCCGAGGGTTTAAAATGTGTGTGTGGAGAGAGAGAGAGAGAGAGGATCCTTAATGATTTGTTTCTTTATAATGTTTTCCAATTTACACTGCGCTGGATGGGTGTCGTCGTTTCGTTTGTTTACTTGTGATTAATCGCCATTGAAAATCGTAGATCACGTTAAAAAAAACAAAACAACTTCTCCCAGAATGTGTTTAATTGTGGTTTTGAGTCAACCTTTATGAATTGATTCAGCGCTTTGTCAACGTGCAAGCACTTTCTCCGCGACTCTTATTTCACGCTCCAGCAGCTGCCAACATCTGGAAGTCGCCCAGTACAACCACAGTCAGCGCTGAGATTAGCATTCAGGCCACCGGGGGGACCACTCTTAAAGGACACGTCAGTGGTTTGTGTTGCAGCGCGCAATTTGTTTGGCAATATCACCCGGCAACCTTTACAGTCACTGTGTTTAGCCTACATCAGCTCATCCAGGTTTAACATCATCATCATCTGAGTGCACTCCAGCACATTCCTGTGTCCTGTTTACACCGCGCATTACATTCATACCAGTTCCTGTTTTACACTGCACTCACCTCATTTGAAATTGTTTTTGCTGAAGGGCCCGGCGGTAATGCAACTTTGTTATTTCAACAGCTTGTCTCTGCATGAATCCCCGTCTTTAGAGCGGCTTATTACCTTTCGCTGCTGTATTATAGCCAAGTGGGGGGCCGGGGGGTGAAGGGTGAGTTTGTTTTTGCTAGAAGATGTGTTTTTTCTTTTTCTTTTTCGTTTTCTTCTTTTTTTTCGTTTTTTTTTTTTTTTTTGTGGAGCTCCCCTGCAGTCTGGTGTGTGAATTTAAATCATCAAAGTGATTCAGGTGCCTGCATGCAGCACGGCACTGAAAATAAAACACGCTTTTGTATATATATATATATTTTTTTTTTTCGGTATGCACATGTTTCAATATTTGTGTAGCGAGACTGTTTTCAGTGATCCACAGGCAAAACGTGACTCGACTTCGAGTCAGGTCGAAACTTTCGGGAGTGAGTCGATAAAGTATGCATGACCCAACCCCCCCACCACCACCACCCTGCACACCCACCACCACCACGCTGACCTGAAGAGCTGCAAACCACAGAGAGGATTTCATTAAGTGAGGGGGTTTCGGTGGAGGCCGTCTGTTTTCTAAACGCTTCCTTTGGAGGATTATGCGGCGCAGCCAGAAATCAGGACACAAAGGGAAGTCGTGCTTGTATCCTACTGGGCCGAGTGAACCGGCAGGAACGCTGCTGCCTTTTACATGCTAATTGCTGATAGCTAGTTCTGTCTGAATATTGAATGGACTGAAATATTCCTTAATAGCATTCCGGAATGAATTTGCTTGAGTCCAAATCATTTTTGGAGACCTTCTGAGCGCGCGCTGCACCAAATAATGAGATATAAAGTTAAACAAAGGAAAAGCGTGCAGAAAGAGCAAACCACACTTTCTGCCTCCAGGGAGACGGAGCACATAGGTGGGTGTAAATGTGCCGTGTGGTCAATCCTGCACCTGCAGTTTGTCTGGCCTCCACGACGACGCAGGCAGCGGTCGATGGAAGCTTGTTTGTTTTTCAAACATCAATCATGGCCGCCTCCTAATGACTTATTCATTAACTTTGCCAAAACAACGCGTCTCGATGATGAGACTGGATGGAGCATGTTCCGAGACAGTCGAGTCCGCAGTCAGCATTCTGCGGAATTAAAGCCCCTATTAATCAATTTTTAGCCAAGCTGGAAACGATCCCGGGCAAAAGACTGACAAATGTCTGTGAGCGTGTGTGTGTGTGTGTGTGTGTTGTCACTCGTTGAACGAGATGGGTTGTCAAAGGCAAATTCAAACACTAATGGCGTCTGGTTCGACCACGGATGAACCGTGATAACAGCGGATCGCTACCGGCTGCAGAGGAGTCCTTCGAGTCTGAAACGATTCTTTTCATGTTTGTGATCACAGGCTTATTCCACTGTTAAAACCCCATCGCTCCGGAAATCACTCGCCCGCAAATGTGAAGTGACTGGCGCCACGGGAAGTATCACGCCTCGCAGTTTATGTTTTTCCTCAGGTACGACTGTGATCAAAGATGAATTCAAAGCGTAGCTCTCGGATACGGGAAGCCTTTCCCGGGCTTCCTGCGGGGGTAAGGACGACAACATGTGTCCAGCTGTCAGGCGCCGCTGCCGGCCTCTGAAGCGTGAGCCAGGGTGCAGCTCCACTCCTGAGGTGGCCCCATCAATTCACATATGACAGTGCAGCGACGCCATTTAAATATCAGCGTGTCCTTGTGTTTGTGCTGCTCCAGTGTGTCATATCATTATCGATCTAACATAATAGAAATATGATGGCGCTTGTGTTTCCTTCTTTTCAGGAAATCTAAGCTGTGAATGAATAAATCTGGAGGAAGGAAAACAAAAACCAAAACAAACGGACAAGTGATTTATTTCGAACATATATGAAGGGTTGGAGAAACTCTGTCCGTCATGTGACTTCCACAATAAGCTGTCGCTTATTCTCTTTGTCGCACGCTTGGTTTATCATCCGTGATTTGAAATGGAGACACAGGTGGAGTGAGTGGTGCATCTCTCATTAAAGAGGCTCTCGGCCGTGATGTGACACCTGGATAATCCAACAAGGAATCAATCATTGAATAGTTATGGAGGTAATAGGTGAGCAAATATGTTTCCCGGCGGCTGTGCTTATTATTGTGGGGCTAGCGAGCCCCCAGGAGACAGTGGAGCCAGATGGAATTGAGGTGTTGTCACCACTGAGTGAACAGGTAATGAATTACTCCAGGACAAATGGGCCGCCACAGGGGAGATGAGGAATCCTCCCGCAAAGGAGTCGAGACAGAGGGTTGAATGGCAGCATCCCCCTGCACCCTCTTCCCTCCACCTAATCCCTGCACACACACGCACACACACACACACACGCACACATACAGTATATATATATATATACAGGGGGTCCTCGAGTTACGACGGTCGCAAGATACGTTGTTTTCGTGGTTACGACACATCTCCCGTGAACTTCCTTGTTTCGGCTTAAGCGGTTTGCCCCTTAAATACGTACAGACATGGCACGGGAACTAGTTGGTGAGCGCTCTCTCTGTCTCTCAGCGCGCCTGCCGGCTCTCCAACACCTCCACAGCACAGCTAGGCTACTCTGCCTTGTGTTTACTTATGTGAAATGGACGGCTGGCGGGGGACACAGATGGGTTTGGGATCATGGCAATACCGTAGGTTTATTCACAACACAGGGTCTACACGGTTGATATCAGAAATCTAAAAGAAATGCTCTCGCGATATCAACCCCTACGGTGCGTCAAGAGGGACAAAAGGCAATTCACCATAATAAACTCTTATTTTAGCGTGGTATTATAGCGACATCTAGTGGCACAACTTATTATCTACATACGAATACATACATATGAATGTATGTTCCGACTAGCGTCGAAATTCGGTTACGACACATTCTCAGGAACGGATCTCCGTCGTAACACGAGGACCCCCTGTATATTTATTCTACACCGGTAAAGAAGGTGGATGTCAGGGGGTAGGAGCAGGAGAGTGAATGAGGTAAGAAGCCTCTGAGATGGAGTCAGTGACTCATTGTTTGTTTGTTTTTCTCTGACCTGCATTCAAACCCATGAAACGTGATAGTACACCTTTCCAGTAACCTGGAGTCCAGCCTCTGCTTTCCCTCCTGCTTCCTCTGTTTCTTGAAACCGGCTTATTTGTTATGACGTGAGAGTAATGGCATTTCTCCGGTGACGGCCATTGCTGAGGGATATGATTACGCCATGGTAATTATGACTGTTATTTCCAATCACAGCTGAATGGAGTCGGGAGTGTGTTATTTCAGCAGCACGGGCAGCACCGGAGTGACTATCTGCAATAGATGATCCTGATGGGGCCGATTTGAGATCCACGCGTTTTGCTGGCACAAGCACTGACAAATGCATTCTGGGTTTCTGTGGGGAGGCGGTGGACAGTCTCACTGTCTGTGCAGGAGGAAGACTGAGACGCTAAAGCACAAAAACTCACCCTACATGAAGACAGGAATTTTCTGGCAACAGTCAATTTCTCTTCGACAACAAAAAAAAATGAAGATATATTTATTGAACATCTGTGAATGAATAAATCGGAAATAAAATATTTATTTAAACGCTCGCAAATTGTGGTAAATGGATTTTCTCTCTGCTACAACAGAATCAGTGCCACTGTAAAAGCGATGGCGTGATATTTCACGCTTTTCCGCTAAGACTGGCGCCAACTTAATGAGGCCGTTCAATTAGCGAGTTAATGCTAATGCAACAACACATTTTCGGCCACTCGGGGGCAGCATTAACAAGTCGTGAACGCAACGTTGACACGTTTCACGTTAAGTGGATCCCGCGAAACGTTCACGCAACATTAGCCCTGAAATCTTTTTATCGTCGACCTGATGGAGTCGAGTCCTCGCGGCCTCTCGCTCACCTCTGTCTTTGTTCTCTGTTTACGCCCGAGAGGAATATTTGTCTCTTTAGCGACTAAACGCTCATCCACAGTATGATCGCCTGCTAGGCACTGGATGTTTCTTGTCTGATGAACACCACAGGCAGTTTAGAGATTTCCTCTGTAGCTGCAGCTAAAAATGTCGCTACGAAAGCTCTCAGAGTGAATCACAGCAGCACAGCTGCACCACAGTGAGCTGGAAGACGCAACAAAGCGCTGGAGAGCCGAGGGGGAACCTGCACAGTTGCACAACGTCTCTCTGTAGTTTCACCGCTCTGACCGACCTCTTTCACATAAGTTATTTTAAATACTTGACGATCACGTCTCTAAACTGACCGTGGGTGTGAGTGTGAGTGGAGCAGGTTGTTTCCCTCTGTATGTGGCCCTGTGATTGGACTGAGACTGTGATATATATCCTGGCTGGACGGATGAATATAACTATTTTTTCCCTCAAATAATTAATTTGAGTAATTTGTGCCCGAAAGCCACCGGAAATTGATTTTCTGCTTCTTTTTTTTTTTACTTGTCTTGAGAAGTTGGATTCGAGCGGGATTACCATAAGAATCATATTGTGGCAATTTATTAAATTTTGTACTTGATTTACTTTTTGAGATGATTACATCATTTTCTCCATGTCGTTTTTAAAGCATTGTAATCGTGTCTCCATCTCTGTTTGACCTGTAACGAATCCACCCTGCAATCTGATGCCTTTTGTTTTTATTCCCTTTTATTCCCTTTACACTGATTTAAAACCTTTCACCCCTCAGTGTCACTCTTCCCAGCAGATGTTAGTGCGACCGGTTACGACAAAAAAAATCAGTCTACCAACTAAATCAAAATCTACCACCTCCATCTCGTCAGCATCTGCTGAGTAATAAATATAAATTGCTTTAAATTTGCTAAGAATGTTAATGTGACTCACCATCTGCACCAGTATACTCTCATGCTTTCCTGGGGTTTATATGGCAGCGGAGTGTGAACAGGCATACGCAAGAGTTAACAGTCGCACACATGCATATGCATACGCACAAACCAGTGTAGACATATGCACACTTATAAAACCTCCCTACCCGGACGTGTTCTGTTACATTTATTTATCTGTATGAAATATACACATAAAAATAGATTTGATTCCTTTGCACGGAATATATATAGACTATCCTCCATGTTTGGATCAGAAGTTGGAACAGTAGTCTGTGCATTAGCGTAGTGAAGAGCGGCGTAGCACAACAAAGCTCTCCGAGAGGCTAATGAAGATAAATGAAGACGTTTGGTTCGTGGATAGTGCTGTGTTAGCTCAAAAGCTGAGGTTCGCCTTCTACTTAGCCTTTTCCTGGGAAATTAGGATTCAGTCAGCCGCGACATCACACACACACCACCTTGCACACTGCAGATGTCAGACACTCGTGTTGTTAGAAGTGTGAAATTTTTCATTCCCACGCGCCGACAGAAAAAGAGACTGACTGAAAGATTATGTAAAGAACAGGTTCTGCCAGGTGATATGACTGATCGGCGACGTATTCCAGCGATCCCGTTGATTCCCGTCTGGCGGCTGTCACCACATGAGTTTGGATTTGCTTGCATCTTAATTGTAAAGGAGAACAACTGAAACCATATGTCGCACCAATCAAGAATCTGCTCAACAATGCGTGCATATGCAAATTCAGGATTTTTTTTTTCCCGTTCAGTTTAGTTCTGCCAGCTGCTGATGCAGGATTTTACACATTAACAGCATGTAATGTTTGGTTAAAAGTTCAGAAAGTCCTGTATCCTGTCTCATAACTCATGTCAGCACTTGCCATTCGTTGTCAGGCCCTAATTTCTGATCATTTTCTTGCCACGAAGCACCACCTCTCTAATTATATGTGACTGCCGTCCTCTCACCGCCAACAACATGTTGTCAATTTCTGTATTGGGTACGTGACAGTTTTATTCAGCATCACGTGGGGACGGGCAAAAGAGAAAGTCTAAGCTTTCCTATTTTCTATCCGTCTCCGCCGGAGACAATAAGGCCACATCAGACAGAGAACAGGGAACAAAATGTGTTGAACCAAAGTGGCAGCTTTGAAGGGGTGGGCTTAATATGTCCTTTTGTCTCTGTCGGACCACCAGTTGTGACTGTGGCATTAATGTTTATGTTGCACCAAATTATACAACGAACTAAAAATGAGCAATAACCCATACAAATCTAGTGTTTTATAACTACCGCGCTACTACTCTGCAGTTATTATGTCATAATGTCATAATTATCATCATTATACAGTGTGCTCTCACATGCAGTATTGCCGATCTGCAATATTTCAAAGATACGCTTTAAATATGCAGCACAAACAAAGCCGGCTATTTCCAGTATTGTGATTGATCATTTTATGCTCCAAGGTTTTTCTTTTGTTCCTTTTGTACATGTGAATAAGTCATGTCTGTGCAGGATGGATTACACTGCATTAGGGATAATTGTCAGCCATACAGTATATTCACTGCGTTGAAACAATAACAGTCAACAGTTTACCGCCCTGTACTTTTTCAAGTACACGATAAATACTCCATATCCTTTAGATCTATTGTGTTATGCAGTGCTGGGAAGTACAGTCTAAAACTACTCTAACCCTAAGATATCAGACCTCGAGAAATAATAATATCACCTGAAACATATTTGACAGCGTATGCTATAGATTATATCGGTGCAAAGAAGTTGTAAAAAGGATCTTTAATACACTGCTTTTCAAAAGATGTCATCTAAAAGCTGATAAGAGCTACAAGCACTGGACTGGATCAATTGTGAAACAGGAAGAGCACTCAGCCATGGCTACTGTTTAATTAATGATGGGGGATAGAGATAGGCTGTTAGCCCTATATTGTCAGTCAAACACTCACAGCGGAGGGTGGCAATATGAGCTATGCAACCGATACATGAAACAGAAGGAACCAATCTATACTCTCCAGTCTAGTACCATTAGTGTTCTGTTAAGAGGGCAGTGGTCTCGCTGCACGGCAAACGAATTCCCTTTTATAATTCCCCCTGAATGAAAAAGACCAATTGTGATGAATAAATAATGCACATTTTTATCTCGTCAGTCTTTGATTAATTTCACATAACTCTCAATAATTCAGATTTACAGAAAAGACAAGTAACCTGGGCAGACAGAGCTAATAAAATCTCCCATTTCTTATTTAGCCTGTTGGTTATTCAGCGTTTGAGGCTGTGTGTGCGGCGAGTGGTACATGCCCCATCTTTATATTCACCTTTAAATTCCTGTTAGTCATTGCTCTTCTGTCAGGGGCAGCCCTGAGAGAATTACTTTAAAATAAAACAATAATTCAAAGTATGTGCAGGCAAGAAAAAGGGAAAAACAAAACAGAAAAGAATAACAATCAAATGGCAAATCCTTTTGGGCGTCAAACGAAAGCATTCCTATTAAACAACGCCGGTCTGATTTTTAAGCTCAGAGGAGGAAAAGTGGTCTATTGATTAGTAAAGCCGATACAGATCGACAACCAGTTGTGACTAACAGCAGGCACTTGCCCTGCCACGCAGCTACCTGTCATCCCCGACTAATAAAGGTCAATTTCTTTTTTGGTCATTGGCGATAAAGGAATTGAATAGTAAACCGAGACATGATGTTTGGACAAATGTCACCATGTGACAAAAAGTTCAGGACTGATCATTTTGAAAATGTACAACCAATAATTAAATAATATAAATCTCCGCTGGCTAAGTTAACTGAGTCAAACAGAGTGTGTGTAAAAAATAGTTAGAATTTAAAAAAAGAAAAGATGGTTCAGTGGCCTCCAGTGGTCACAGGTATAACTACAAACAAAATAGGTGACAGTTAAAACATTTTTGTTGATCAGTGTCAACAAATACACCGTAATCATAGCTATTTCCGGGAAAGACTTTCAAAGTTAAACAAATACATAGGCGAACGAGCAGAAAGATCCTGTGGAATATATTTACAGCATCCCTGTTCTTCACGGGTAATTATATATATATCAGTATTAAAAACACTGATCTAAGCCGGATGTAAAGTTTGTGACGTACGGTTTAATATGGATTGAAGAATTCAGACTCATGCAAATACTGTACTTCATTTCAGGTTAACACCGCCCAAATATAATGTATTTGTAGTTACATACTTTCACCACTGGGGCTCTAAATAAATCGATAAACAAACATGGCGCCACACTGGACCTGTACAGGTGAGCTCTGTAAGTGACAAGGGACAATTATCCCATGTAAACGGGAAAGTTTTGGGAAAGTTTGTGAAATTGGACCCAAAAAGATGTTTTTCGATTCAGGACTGTGGTTATTTTGGTGTCTGTGTTAACAAGCTAAAGACGCTATATGTCACCATTAGCATCAATGCTAGCTAGCTAGCTCGTTCGTAGTTCGCAGTAGTAGTTCGTTCGCCATAGCTACATTTATTGATTAAAAATGCTACAATTTACAAATAATGTACTGAGAAAACTGGTTGTGTGCGTGTTTTAATGTTTGTTGTGTGTGTGTTATTAGCTACTCGCTATTTGTTTACACTGCTTTTTTAATAAAATAGCTTTTTATCTTTTAAACGTGTTTGTTTTTGTGATTGTAGGCGCTTCAGTCAAACTTTATTGATTGTTTCCAGTTAACATAAACACTCGGACACGGCGTGAAGAAAAAAAAGGGTGATGCCACACCTCACAGCTAACGAGGGGCCACCTTCTTTTCCCCTCCACGTTCGGCAGCAGAGAGGCAGGATGCTGCGCCGCAGACACAACCAGAGCCAGAGCCAGAGCCGGCTGCAGCGCTGGAGGCTGACGGAGAGGGCACAGGCACAGACACGGACACACACCGCCGTCCTCCACCTCGCACAGCGCCGACACACAGCTCCCTGAAGCGGACAACAAACGCCCGGAGACCGAGGGTTAAAGACGCACAGCCGTCTCCCTCTCCCTGACTTGTGGATGTGTTTTCTGAAGGCAGACTAAGCAGGTAGAGGACCGGGACTTCTGGATATTCATTACCCCGCCGCTGCCGCCGCCGCTCGGCTCGGGAGGCAGAGACGCCACGGCGGTTCTTACAGCCGCTGTCACCGCGACAGGCTGGAGAGGACAAGCGGGACCAGGGACGACTTTACCCCCCTGCATTTAACGTGAGTAAACTATTTTCGTTCATTTTCATGTTTCGGTTTGTTTACGTTCGGTACTGCAGCTCTGTGAGCGGAACCGGGTCCAAAACAAAGATAAGTTCGGTTCATAAAATCACCCCCCAAAAAAAGAGTCGCTGAGTTAAGCTCGTTTATTCTGAGACATGTGAATAAGCATCCTGCTCCACACTGATGGTTATTGCTTCAGTAACTTCTGCCTCTTTTCCCCTATTTAAGTCAAATTCAAATAATAATAATAATAATGATTAACATGATGCCAAGGGAGCTGATTGAGTGTTAAGGTGCCCAGGCACACACCACTTATCAGGAGATGAAATAACATTCATACATGTGAGCACAGATTTAAGGTGTCCTCCTATAAGGTACTGTATACCCCCCTCAACAGCCCTGACAGAGAGATGTTTTCTCATTGAAGTGGGTTTGAGGTCTGGTTTCCTTTGATTAGAGCTTAAACTGATCCAGGAGATCTTTGTGTTTTTTTTTGTTGTTGTTTTTGGTTAGTGCATCTATAGGTTAGCGGAGCAGGCTGCCTCCGACACACACTACAATCTGCACAGACACACTGTAATTATCTAATCAGAGATATGCAGATTTCCCAATCTGTGACTCTGTGGCTTGGCTGCGGCTGAATCTTCAGCGTAACGCTCTAATCTGATCTTTTCTTTGATCTCATTGATCTGGCTCTTTCGGGTGTTATCTGTTGTGAGGCTGTGCAGATAGAACATTAACAGGGTTATTAAGCCATTACACAGTTAAAGATATTTTTGCCATTTCAGTTCTGTTCATGAAGTTTGCAAGACGACTTATCGTTGACTGCTGTTAGCTTAGTAGTGGTAGACAGAGTAAAAGTCTGCCAGGGGAAACTGCAACCTCTCAGCATCTATCTGCTGTCAGTAAATCCCTCTGCTACCTTTCCATTTTTAATGTAGGTCCATACACAGACAGCATCGTGCTATTTATAAAGGCATACTCCTAAATATAAGTCACAGAGTGTATTACTGCAATTTTCAAGACCTCCTGAAGATGCAAACTATAAAGCTTTGAACCAGTTTTATAGTAGATAGTACGCGGGGATAAATGTCAGATGTTATGTGACTCGAAGGCTGAAAATTCCAAAGAAAACAAAGAAAAAATACTTTATTGTGTATTTTCACGACTTGTGAGGCTTGCAGGCATCGTGGCTGAGTTAAAACAAAGTTGTCTGCTCAGTATTTCTTTGCTTCAAGTATAATTTTATTCATGTTCTCTGAAGACTTGAGAGTTGAGAACATCTACTCTGATGTCACATGGACTGTGCGCCGCTTGGACTTGGACACAATCAATATTCAATTCTGCTATGATGTAAAGAACATTGAGCCGATTCAGCAATATCGTGTGGCTTTCGTTTTTTTTTCTTTTTGCTCAAAGTGCTCTCTCATTTTTCAGTCGCTAACTTTCAACGTAAACGCACAGTATTTAACTTTAATTCCTGCACTGGAGTCTGTTTGATGCAATGGAGCTTTGCATGTGTTCGAAAAATATGTGATGCAGGTTCAAATTTACAGTGAAATATAACTTTGCGTTATACTTGCACACCTTAAGATCTGCGTAAATGTCATTTAACCCGCACCACACTCTAATGCTTCAGTGGTTTTCTGTTAGTGTGAAACAGCAACCATTAAGACCTGATGATGATAGCCTAATTGAAAAGCATGCTCATGAATTCAATTGGGCTATAATTTGCCATAATGTTACTGTAATTCATTTTTCAGATTTCAGAGATTTAAGATGCTCAAACAAAATTGGGGTGTCAGACCACTCCACTGCTCATTTTTAAATTTCCTGAGATCTTGTCAAAGGGGTTCATATAAATGAGAAACATATAGTTCAGAGTCAGGCACCGTCTTAATCAAAAGGAGTCTCACTTGCATATCAAGGGAATAGATGGAGGAAATGAACAGCTGCGCCTGTTTCACTTGGCTCGAATTAGAGGTTACCCTTATCCTTATCACATGTAAATCAATTATTTGCTTGCAATACATGCTCTAAACGTTTCTATATCCACTTGGGGGCAGGTGTGAGATGAAATGCAAATTATTCCATGGAAATTAAATATGTCCTGAAGGTACAGCTGTCCCATCCTCTTAAATAAAATTATTATTGACATAGGCTAGCAGATATGCATTTAGGGTATAGCTAATTGAAAATGACAACTCCAGTGAAGGCCAGCCCTTGGGACACTTGAAAAAAGAAAATGCATAACAGCAGTGACAAGAGAGAGGCTAGGGATATAAACAGTCTAACCAACACAATGGCACCCTAGGGAGTCTTTTTTTTCCCTGACAAATCTGAGACTAATAAAGTGCAAATGGAAAAAAAATTGTCTTGCAGATTGCACCTCATACTTATGTCTCTGAACACTATACAGTACTGGCTCCAGGATACAGCACAGAGAACTGTGAGGAAGATGAAGAAAGAAAGTGTTGCTGGCTCCTGAAATCTGTAAACACGCCTTTAGTGTCCAGAGAAAACACACCCAGGGTCTAAGAGTGTCGATCTCAGATATCTTTCCTTGATAAGATGTGAGATGATGTGCATTTTTTACATTAAAGAAATTCTCTTTAAGAAATGTTGGTGATCTTGACAGTGGAGAACGTTTCCTTGGTTGCAGTCCTATCTAGCACTTTAGACCCACTGGTCTTGCAGCGTCTGTAAGAAAAATCTCCCCCAGGATCCATCTGACATCTTAATTTCTATAATTGGTTAGAAGCATCTGTAAAAGAAAGACTGACTTTCAGCGCCCTTCTCCACTTGTCAGTATTATGAACGACTCAGATTTGATGTCCAGTAAGGCAAACAGACAGATTGTAAGTCACAGCGTGCATGTTGTGTGCATGTGTCACAGAAAGTTCTGTTAATGTGGTGACAGTGTTGCCTCCCTTATTTCTTCAACTTTGCCATAATATTCATACAGTAAGGCAACAGTCATGTAATTAGCATGAGTAAAATGAAAGGGTCACCTTGGGACTTTTCTCTTTTTCATTGGTAGTTAGTAGCAAACATGCTGAAATAGGTTGTTTTGGATAGTTAATATACCCACATCGCCGAGGCTGGTTAATTAATGCATTCCTATATGTGTAGGTCTTTGTGGTGTCGTCAGTGTTAACATTGAGCAGAGAATCTACAGATAGCTACAGGCTGTGCCACCACTTAAATGAGCGGTGACAATGGTTAATGTCATCTCAATACATGGAACAAGGCACTATGCAATTAAAAAGTAATACGAGACGAGGAGCTTGTTTTAAAGATGTGGAACATGCTGCAGTTTAAGGCAATAAAATATCAACAAAATAATAAACTAAGGGCATGTAAGATCAATATCATTAAAATATTTTCTTGTGTTTGACATTTATTGACGCAAAACTTTCTCTGTAGTAAAATCTAAACAGTAGCAAACTCACCACAAATGAATTTGAGTGTGGTCACAACAGTGATTTTGTTGGAAGAGGTGTTCTTTTGAAATAGTTTGTGGAGATGTTATGGAGAAAGTGGTGTTGATGGTGGGAAATGGCCTGAGGATGGAGTGTTTTTCAGTAGGCAGCCGTGATTTTATGTGACAGTATAGGGCCTTATCTACCAGGACCATGATGGAGCACAACACACTCAGATTTTTTATCTTCCAAACGTCTAACAGTCTCGTGCCTGAGACAGATTAGCGAGATGAGGGTATAAAAACGTGTCGCATGGTTTAAGGGGAGTCAAATACAGGCTCTAAGGCTATATCTGCATCATGCTGATAGTACAGAATTAAAGATTACCTTAAATTATTTATGTACTTTTGACCTTCAGGCTCACAAAAGTAAAAAAAAAAAACAATACGATTTGTCTTATGGCATGATTTGATTATTTTTGAGTTACTAAATAATGAAGCGTGACAGAAAATAAATGGGATAAAAAGGGGACATTCAAGGTTTGTGGACAAACTTTAGCTGAACCAGTAGTAGCAGTATGCATTGTCTGCTAATCTATGACAAGATAGTCAAAAATCTGATTTTTCTTTTAAGCACAGCAGAATAAGAAAGAATCTCAATGACAGTCTCTCTCGTATTTTTTTTTTTACTATTTCTCCTGACCCCAGGTAGGGCTTTGATCCCCCGGGTTTTTTTCCCCCCCCCCCCCCCCCCGAATAAGTCAGAAGCAATGTTCTAACCCTGCTTTAAATTCCTTAGAGCTCCAAACCTTTCTTAACAAGCATTTTCATTATTTGTGTGTTAAGTAAGTCAACCCCCCAAAGACAGAGAGAGTAACTGAGAGCAAACACTGAGTGAAACGAGCCATTTCCAGAGATCAGTGAAATTTAACGTTCAGGTTTGTTTTTATACCTGATTATGTAAAATTAACTTATTACATAGTGATCTTCAACCTGAATAAAATTGTCCTCAGGCTCTGTTGGTTAACAAGCCTTTTTGGTAGCATGCATTAAATGAAATGAAATGAAAAAGCTTTTTGGCTTCTTTTAAAAATATGTCTGGTACAAAAATGCATGTAGCATCCCAGCATTGATTTTTAAGTAATAAATTAATTGATAGATTTTTTTAATTTTTATTTTTTCCAGTCACAACATTTAATTTTGATGAACGTTATTGTACAGTACAACTTTAAAGGATGTAAAATCTTTGAAACTTACACCAGAGGTCAACATTATCCAATTTTTTTTAGTTAACGCCCTCTCAGTGATTACTAACCAATGCTAAAGCCATGCAGCGAAGTGGCTTGCAGCCCAGTGGACATATTTGAGCAGAAGGCAATAATGTTGTACAGAGACAGAGGAGCAGTGTTGTAGAGTCACCTTTTTCACAGTACTCAGTCATACATCCTGCAGGCTCATGATGACTCCCTGCGTTCCACTCTCATGCCTCCTTTCTCCCGAGAGATGAAATGTGTACGGAGGTAACTGTCAAAATACAACTAACAGGGCCGCTCTGCTTAGCTGTGCTAGTGCCGTACGTCCCTGTTCATTCTTGTGTGACAAACACGGAATTCAGTCTGCTCAAGTGAGGTAGATGTACTGTAATTTCCTCAGTATTGACAATAATGCTATAAAATAGCGGCGCATGTACAAATTGATAGTCGTTCATCATGTTTAATAATATCCTCTTTGCTACCATTGACTTTTGACGAAAATCTTGATTTGATATATTTACTCATAGTGGATGGCTAACCGGAATGTACATGAGTCATATTATGCTAATAAGTGTGCACCAAAATCCCGAGTGTGTGCTTTGTAAATGTGGGATTTAACACCCTGTAAAATGTCCTCCAGATATTGGGCTGATGTGAAGCTTCATTAGGCCTTGGCATAAGACAGAAGCGCTAATGCAATTTTAAGAAAAGAAAGAAAAGAAAGCTGCTCTGTGAAGCTTTTATTCAAAGCTGCTGTTGTGTAGTGAATGCTGATGCTGGGTTTCACACAATTTCTGCCGTCAGCTTGCTGTGGGTGGCATTATGGATGCAGTGATTTAGCAAGTGGTCCTGAAAAAAGAAAATATGATAATAATGTGATAAAGACATTGCTATGTGCAGTGTTGGTGTTTTTCTGATTTAGCTTAATTATCCTCTGAGCCTTTGACAACCAGCTTCCAACTGGTCAGCAACTGGAGACTTGTAATTAATCAACGGTTTCTAACATCTGCTGCACAAAGTGTGTGCTGTTACTAGTTCGATTAATTAGTTGTCTTTCTAAGAGGGATCCTGGACTCATCTCAAATTGTTAAAGGGAACATTGCCTGTTGTGTGTCTTCTGTTCTCTTTAATTTGTGCATAAACTATCTCCACAGTCACCCTTTAGTTAATTATATGGTATGAAAACAGCGGTTCGATTTAACAAACAGTCAAAAATTCTGCTAATTTTACTTGAAATCTGATTCTTCCAGAATTCTAAACAATTTAAGATTGACCCCAGAATGTCAAGCTCTGTACTGCTCTCATAGTCCACAACCTGTATACCCCCATTGTGTTTCTTTTTGAAGTTACACTTAGTTAAATCCTTCTGAGCTGTTTTGCTGTCTAAACAGCCAGATGTTATGTTGGTTTTAGATTCCCTGTTGAATATGCTGCCTGAATGATTTTTTCTGTTGTTTTTTGAACAAATGAAAACCATTTTTTTAAAAAAATCTCTGTGTTTAGAATTACAATAAATTGATCACATTGATTTTCCTGCCAGTAATCAAATTCATCCCGACACTCATCAGTCGTAGCTGTATCCTGCAAAGAAGAGATTGAAGTACTTGATCGCTTGGAGAGCTGTGACTCAAAACTGACCACACTTATTGTAGGGGATTAAGGGCGACTGCAGGCTTTTCCAAATGCACCTTTACCACCAGCTTTAATTCTATGGGCCATACCATTGTTACCATAGCAACTGTGCACCTTGATTTGAGCTGGGGAAATCAGGTCATATTTTTACGAGGTTAGATGCGACCTTTACTTCACCGTGGATCTAATAGTTTAGTTTCTCTGTTCTTGTACTCAGTGTGCGTCTCTGCTACTTTCAGTCTCAATATCATTCTAAACATCAATTTTAATTTAGCATCAAAAGCACCTTTGTTAAATCACAGAAATGGAACCATGAAAGCAAGACTTTAAAAAAAAGACTATTCAGAGTGCATCTGTGCTTTTCCTTTTTCGCTCTTTTTCGATACGGTGTCAGGGTTGTCTCACTTTGTGCTACTGCTATCATTATTAAATGGACTGATAAGTGTGGGTATATATAACATTGGAAGACACAAATAATAGGGAGGTAAACAAATCCTATTCATCTTTATTAAAAGGAACCTGTAATTTTCCTGCAGATGAAGATTGAAATAACATTGTGATAAGTTCTTATTTAATTTGTTATTCTAAGTGTTACAGTCTAGGTGTTGCTTTAACCAGTACAGCAACATCAGGTGCAAACACACACCAATAGCGTTTGTTGATATTATAGCCAAACTTCTGTTAAATTATGCTTTGCAGCAGTCTTTGTTTTTTTTATGTTTTGTCTCTCTCTTCTGATGCATTTATGGAGTAGAACCCTAGCAGTAACAGCAGTTACTCCTGATTTAGATCAGTTCATTTTAAGTAAGTGTTGTAAGTGTGAAAAATTCATGCACAACTGTGTGTCTTAATGAAGCTGACCTGAGCTGTCCCGTCACGAGACTGTCCCCTTATGTGCCAGATCACATCCCCATTAAATCCCAGTTTTTGTCAGAGCTCATCTAAAGCATAGTGTGTGACACACAGAACCCGTGTTCTGCTGTTTTCGGTTAATACAGAAGCAATAAGCTCCAGGTCCTCAAAATGAATGCATATGCGTGTGTATGTGTATGCGTGCTTGTGTGTGTGTAGTCGTGTAGCCGAGGATGACCAGCATTACAACTGAACAAAACAGTGTGCACAGATGTAAAGTAGATGCTCGAGATGTTCTTTATGCAAATGTGATCCATATAGTGTTTCACATACCATTTATGTTTGCAGGGAGGCAAACAGCCTCATTTTAATACAACAGTCGGTAATACAAGGTGTCTCTGTCCAAAAGGCAGAGTTTAGTCAACACAGATGAATATTAAAGAGGGATATTTCTGGGCTGATGGGTTATTTAGTCTGTGCCAGCCGCTGCCTGTAGCAACGAAGTCTTTTGTCATTGCTTTAAGGTCAGGATGAAGTGATTAATTCATATAAATTCTCCAAGGAAAGAAACGGTCCAAGACCATAAAATATCGAGATGCTTTCAGGGATTTTGTGGTCTGGCAGACTTGGTGTCATTGTGTAAATGTTTGTGGTGGAAGAAGTTTAATTACCAAAAACTCATGCTCAGAATTTAATTAATATCATTACACACGGCATAGTCTACTAAGCCAGTTTAGGTGCAGTGTATTTAAACAATTATGTGACGTGTTTGCGACCTCTTTCTGAGAGGTCACCTGGAAATAAACTGATCCGTCAGAGGAAGCCCAGGCAGCTTTTTGAAGGATTAGGGCCCCACTCCACTTCACCACAGTTCAGTCTGTCAACACTGAGTCATCTGGTGTCCCTGGGACATCTTTCATTAACTGTGCCTGATCGCTGCCTGTTTTTGTTTTTTTCTGAAGTGTGTCTTTGAGATGACACACGCATACCAGCTGGCACATTTAAAGGAGGAAACGATGCAATACATTGACAAGCGAACCTGAAAATGAATATGACATGATTTTGTTTAAGGCAGATTAATTCTGTTTGAGCCCTCTCCTGCGTGACTTGTTGCAACCCAGACAAGTGCGCTGCCCTTTGATTGTATATGCGTTGCAGCTTAATATAGCTGAGGTGGCTAATTTAAATATTTGGGTCATTTTACTCTCCTTATAGGAAGGGGCAGCTGTCTCATTACCTTACCCTCAACGAAATGGATGGTGTGGATGAAAATTCTTGGGTGACACTGCGTATATTAGATATTGGCAGTGTTTGTGGGTCATGTTTCATAGCAGCTTTTCTGCCCAGAATGAGATGGCCTGATGCTGAGAACCATAAACAGCATAGCCACGTATTCATGTGGAGCGTGGCTTTTAGAGCGAAGCGGGTGCAGGAGGTGTTAATGTTGTGCTTTCTATTAACAGCACGCCAACATCACAGTGGGTCAGCCATTAATACCAGCAGCCTTTATTTGTTAGTTTCTGCACACATCTGCTTTCAAACCGGTGCGTTTGTTTAGTGTCACTTTTTCTTCATATTGAATTCGTCACATGTTTTTGTTTTAAAGAGGGCCAAATAACGAATTGGCTGTCAAACCTATATTTAGATAAAAGAGGGAACGTTAGATGTGTATTAAAATGATGCAAAGCCGAGGATTGTTCTTTACTGTTATAATGGAAACTGTATTTCTTGATATAGTTCTGTAAGGGGTCTGAGGACAGACATTGTCTGTATTGTTTATTGTGCTACATGGGCTGACATTGCGGTATGGATTCAAGTGTTTTTGTGGGAAAGCTTCAGGAACGCTAAGGAATGAAACAATCTCTTATTCATCTCATATTCATTTAGTTTAGGTATGAATGTAAAATGAATGTAAAGTTACACATTACTTGCATCAGTGGCTGTGGGTATGTGGCTTGTTTATCTGTTTTAACTGCCTGTTATCAGTGAACACAAAGAAATGTATACATGTGTTTTTTACATGCTGTATAGTTAAAGAATTGCTCATTACGATGTCTAGCAAGGAAAATCGGAATCTCTTTTTACACCGAATAGTTTTACTGGCATTAAAAGAAGATATGCAGAAAACAAGCTGTTTGTTTATCCTCATAAAACTAGTTGGTGTCGCATGTCTAAAGATCCCGTGAGAAATACGCACCACTCACAGAGGTGGGTGACAGCAGGGGAAGAGTAAACACGAAAAGCGCTATCATTCATTTTCCCAGGAGGACATTTTTGACGTAAACCTCAAATGTGTGTGCATGCACATAAAGAGTACAGATTTTTGTAAAATAGAAAAATTTGTAGGATAAACATACATCTTAATACTAGATTTTTACTCCTGTTAAAAGTGATGAAAGGCTTTCTCACACATTGCGAATGAGCTCTTTGATAAATAATCTAGTAAAAGGGCGAATTTAAATTCAGTGATTGATAAGGATGATATGATGTAGGTTAGGACATTGCTTATTGCTGCAGTTATCCTCCCATGTTCACTTTCTAGCTTTGGTCCAGCTCATTGGAGAAAACAAATGAACAACATTCTGCTGTTGTCACTGTCACTAAGCTGGATCTCTTGTCTTGCTAAAAAACCTTTTGCAATTTAAGCAATATTGCGGCTATTTTTTAAGAGTTCCGTTGTTTTCAGTTCATTGCAGTGTCTGTGATCATTGAAAGAGTGATCCATACAATTTATTTTTATGCCTTTAAGTCAAAAAAGCCAGTGGCCACAGGCGTTTTGTGTCTGGGTTGTAAACACATCCATATTGTTCCATTCTTGTGAACCTGTTACATCAAGAAGATCTTAAAGGAATTTTGCTCAAATTTGGCACAAAATATTCAGCTTAAAAAAACAGGGATAGACTAAAGGTTACTGCAACCTGACATTTTTGGCCGTGAACACATTGGGTTATGATAAAAGACCTTTAATAACGTTAATTTAATTCCTTTTGAAGTCTCTGCTGTTTATTATATCAGTCTGGACAGATAGGGCTGTAAAATGCAATTTGTTTTCATTGGAATACAACCATAAGGCATTAATTCTACTTATCAAGCCTAGCTAATTAACTTAAATTGTGAATGTTGGCCAAAGGACAAAATGAAAATCATGGCTAATGTGTTGTGTGCGCCACGAAAGCTGGTGTCTTTACTATTTACAAAGGCTGTCTTTGAAGAGAAAGAAACTGTTGTCAGTCAGTTTGAAAGGAAAACGCAGTGGCCCTATGTCTGACTTACAGTACATCATCTAAAAGTAGTAGTAGTAGTAGTAGTTTTAAAAAATTGAGTAGTTTAAATTAAAAAGTAAATTAGTTTTTCATTTGAGGTTTGTTTGTGAATATCAGCCAGAAGGCTTTTCAGTGACAAATTTGCACAATAACACCGTCAGCCTTGCTAGTTGTTATCAGTGTTGTTATCTAGTGTCTGCTTTAAAAGAGAAACAGGAACATACAAAATACTGCACTGCCACAATCCAATGACTCAGTTCTTGTGAAACTATTCATCTAAGGCTTTTTGATTGGGCTCTGGGCAAGTTGTACTTGCTTACTTAAATATCACATTTCATACCTCATCTAATTTGCATTAATTATCTTGACTGCAATTAATTCTTTTGTGGTGATGATTTAGGACTTGAGAGACAAAACCCTGCATATGCAAATTATACCATAATGTGTGACATTTTAAGTCGTTTACACAGTAGCGAATGTGATGATTACCCAACTAGAAATTCTCCCTTTAAAGTTTGTTGGGGTCAGGAGCAGTTGCTCGCCTGACATCAGGCCAGAGCCAGGTACACAGTGGATGACATACAGATACAAACAACCATTGACTGGTTGTTGACGAACAACCATTACCACCCACATTCACCTCAGGTGTCAATTAACCTAACCTGCATGTGTTTGGACTGTGGGAGGAAGCCAGAAAACCCACACAGTCACTGGGAACACATGCAAACTCAACATAGAATGGCCGAGCCATACCTAGGCTTGGAGCCAGAACCTTCCTCCTGTGAGGCGAATAATGACAACATTCACAGGAGTGTGGCACATTGCTCCCACCCCGAGAACATTTTCTATTAGAGCTGTTCACATCAGCAGCAATGACAATTTGCAACAGTTTAACAAACACGAAAAAGCTTAAATAAATTTACATCCCTTTCTTCAGGAAAGCTGAGTGATGACTTCATTATCGTCCAGTGATGATGTTCTTAGTTAGAGGGAATAGGAGAGTTCTTTACCTCATACAGGAGCTGTAACTCTACAAGCCTGACTGTATTTCAGAACGTCAGTGGGACAGATTTAGGTCCTGCTGTAGATGCTAGAGGTGCATCTGGGGAAGCTGAAGAGCAACTGTCTGAGGTACTGCATGATGTTGTATAGTCCAAAGTACAGTAGTCGACAACGATCAGCTAGTGTTGAATTTATTTGCATACTAAAGAAAAATCAAACTCCTTCCTCCTGAGCAGTATTCTACTTTTTTGTGAGAGTACCTTTGATGAAAAAACAAAACTATATATGGTCCATTAATTTTGCAGTATGATGATATATTAAGCACAATTATTGTCATGGTATTCCTCCATGTTAAATTTACCTTCTCAAATATATCATTCAGCTTTTACTTCATCACTTTATTTCTTTGAGACATAATTGTGTCTTATGTCTTCATAAAAGCCAAAAAATAAGAGTTTGCCCTTCCCGTGATCCCCAACAGCTGCGGGGATGATAAACACTTTTGTGGCTTTTTTCTCCCTCTGTCCAAGCAAGGGCTGTCATTTCACCAGCTGCAGCATTCGTCCCTACTTTGATTTGTGAAACAATGACAGTTTTTACAACGTCAGATTTATAGAATATGTCTCATGTGAACAATTCATTATCATTGGACTGCCAGTTCCAGATAACTTCCAAATTCTTGGAGAATTCTTTCAGTTACTTAATAGAAATGACACATTAATGTAAAAATAGATGTATGCTGACAGTCCCACTTAACCTATATTTACCAACTCCCCGCCAATCCCATCCTGCTCTGATTTCCTCCACCTAACTTTGTACGTGTGCCACTGCGAACCACAGCATTATGCTTGTTGGGCTTTGAGATGTCACTGGCTGTGTCCGAAATCGCCCCCTAACCCCTACTCCCTACTCCCTATATAGGGAAATAAATGTAGTGCACTATATAGTGAGCTCAAGAGAAAAATCTTTCGGACACTACTCTTGGCGCCGGTAATTACGTCATCGCTGTCGCACAATTAAAACGTACCACATTATTGTCGTCTCACAAAATACTTGTTTGTTTACCACTGCATTTTTATTAAATTAGAGGCTTTTGATTACTGTCCTGTACTTTTTATTTTCGTATTTTGTTATATTTTATAATATTTATGTATATTTTCCTCCCGTCCATCCGCCATTTTCACTTCTGCGCAGCCCAGAGAATTTCTGGCAATGCATGATGGGATATCTTGCTCCGGTTAGTGACCATCGGATGTTCACTACATTTCACGGTGAATTGTGGGATACATTGAGTGCACTATATAGTGGACATGCTATGATCCCTAAGCTTTCGGACACCACTACAAAATGGCGTGCTCACTATATAGTGCACTATATAGGGGTTAGGGGGGCGATTTCGGACACAGCCACTGTCTTCTCTGGGGACACAACCATTTTAGGTTCGTGCTCACTTTGTCATCACAATAGCCATCACAGGCAGCACATGTGAACATTACCCCTGTGAAAGGTGCTAGCTCTATTCAGGTGTGCTCCATCTCGTTGTGAAGGCGATAATTGCCTCTGCTACTCTTCCATTTTGGTAATTGTCTTTTGAGTGAGGTCATCAGGACAATTAAAACCAGTGAGGGGTGAAAAGAGGTAGCGAGAGACTCGAGACAGCTATGTGCTACGTGGTAGAAAGAATGAACAAAACATACAAAAGGGATGTGTGGTGGGTCCCAACAAAGTCTGGTTTGGACACTCTACACACTTTTATTACAGTATATTAATTATATACCTTTTTACGAAGCTCATTCACAGTAACATGTGGATGTCAATGGTGATCTTACAAGCTTAATTCTCTGTCTTTAGAAGTATTAGGTCATTAATTAACTTGGATTAAAATTAGTTGGTAGAAAGCCAGTGTAATTTAAATGACTGTAATCAGTTTAGGTTACTGTAAATAAACCATCCCCATGTTAAATACCGTCACAATAAAAATGGTGTCACAGCAACCGCCATTTACAATGCGATGAGATAGACTTTTTTGATCCCAAATTAGGGAAAGTCACATGTCACGGTAGCAAGAGATGTACAAACAATAAATACTGGTATACAAATTAGACAAAGTATCAAATGATAAACATATAAAAATATAAAGAAACTGTAGGCTATGTACATTATATACAGAGGGCTATTTGCATTATATACTGTGAAAAGAAATGAAGTGTAGAAAAAATATTGAAAATAAATTGGAAAAAAAATAGTTGCTTGTATCTGACTGAGAGAATTTCTCACAATGACTTGTATCTTAATAGAAAAAAATAAAATAGAATAAAATGACAGACATCAAACTCAACTAAGTATGATTCTACTTATTTGCTGCGTGGCCTCTCAGGCAAATCACTGTAATTTTGTGAATTGCTGGTTTGTATGAATAAGACACATTACTCCGCTAAGTTCTGTCAAAATCAGGTCAGTAGTTTCTGGAATGTGATGGAGACGGAGACAGATAAACTGTTTAAAGAATGAACAGGGTTTTTGAGCATTTACACATAGTTCGCCCCAACTGTAAAATTCGGCTAAAAGCCGGGTGAGAGGCGAGACTTTGGAAATGCGTACTCATTTGTTGAGAATCACATTTCTTTTCTTTTCTTTAATCTCCACTAGGCAGTGCCTATGAATGTGTACCAGTAAAGAATGGACAGAACAAAGCTATCTCCTGTGGTCACTTAGTGGTCAATTTGTTGTTATGATATTGCAAGGTACCAAAAACTGATTGTCTCCGGTATCACAGTACCAGTAATTCTTCAGCTTGGATAGATAGATAGATAGATAGATAGATAGATAGATAGATAGATAGATAGATAGATAGATAGACAGATAGACAGACAGACAGACAGACAGACAGACAGACAGACAGATTTACTTTATTGATTGCAAACTGGGAAATTACAGAACTGTAAATTACAGTACTCATGTACTGTACATGAGTATGCCAATTGAAGGCAGCATACTAAAGCTTTAGGAAATGGCAGTGATGCTTATTACACCGACTATTACCTACAGACCAGTTCATTAAGTGTTTGCCCCAATTAGATTTCCACTACCCATTTGGATGACCATCAGTGACCCCATTTTAATAGACACCATCCTCGGAGTTGGAATTGAGAATTGTTTTGAACTCTCTGGGCAATGCTGATAGCCACCATTGTTACATTCACTGCTTGTATGCTGGCAACCCCAATCAAATACAATTGTGGGCTAGTTAGTATTCACATTATGCTTGTTAGACATAAAAAGATTCTGCAGTATCTTCCTCCGTCAGTGTCAGACTGAATAATAATAGTGAGACTCAATGGTGGTTGAAAAGTGGCTATTTATTACCACTTGTATGGAGTGCCTGCAAAATTATATAGATATCAACAAAAAAAATCTAAAAGGGAAATTTGTAAGATGTAAATCTGACTTAGCAATAAGCAATAATGTAATCAGGCAACATTTGTAGAGCCAATCTGGTGAGACTTAATTAATGAATGACACTGGCTCAGAGGTTGTTTTTTTTTTAAATATTGCATATTTATTTATTTATTTAAATGGAAAACTTTTCAGCTGTGAATAAGAAAATGTCTCCACATCTCTGTAAAATCACTAGAGGTACTCTCATAGTGTCCCAGGAGCTGTGTCATTATTCACTGTTTATGTAGCAGCGCCAGAATTTGTCTGGAAATTACCTCATCACTATAGTCAGAGACTATTTATATTTTGATCATTAAACTGAGTAGTCCAGTATTACAAAAAGAACATGTCTAGCAGTTGCATATTCCTTTCACTGTATTTAAATCTCAGCACGTTCATATATGGCTGTCTCTTACAAAAGTCATTATTTTAGTTATCAAAAATATTTTGTTGTTAAACTATGTACTTTGAAGACCACTTTTTCATGACTTTGCACATTGTATGTGCATGTTTTGTTGTAAATGTGTACATCCTACTTTACATTTACAACACGTTTTAAATATACTAACTTTTACAACTACATCAAATCATTCACTGAATCACATACAGGGCCAGTTCTAAAAATAGCTACATGTAAACAATGCGGAAACATTAAATGGTGAATGAGTAATTTCCTTAATGCAGTGTAGTGAACTGTAAAAGGCAGTCGTAGGAAATTGTTCTCAGATGTTGCATTCAAGTTAATTGTATTGTAGTGACAAAATAATGAATGTTGTTGACAGATTGTGATATTAAATCAATAAGCAGGACATCAGACAAAAAACATCTCAGTCCTGAGTCCTCTGGGACAAGCTTGTTTTATTTATGGCGGTTCATTTATCTGTAGCTGTAGGTTTTTTTTTACTGGGGATGTTTGCTAACCTCTCACCTAACCATCCTCTTTTATTTTCTCTTCTTTTCCTCTTATCCTGGCTTGGGACCAGCAACGACAGAACTTGTAGACCCTGAAAAAACACTATCATTAAATAAATTTTGTAACAGATTACTTTTATTTCACTACTTCTATCCAAAAATGGCATTTCAGTGATTTTTGCCTGCATTCCTCATATCAGAAAATATCTGATATGGGTACAGTCAACTCTGACGGTCAGTTATTTGGCCTCAGATCAGAGGAATAGGGTAAAATTGTGTATGTGCATCAATACCCATTCTAAAATAGGATTAAGAGTGACATTGAATGTAGACGGGCTGCCTGTGCCATCTGCTTCTCTAGCACATTTGATGTTTTTATAGGTGTTTACCTCAGCCTTGGGCTACATGCCATTTCTAAGCAGACAGCTCATCAAGATGAGTGACAAGTGAAAGAACGGGAGCTTGACCAACTCAGGGGGTAGACAGTGGGACAAACTATAAACTACCGACCTCCAAGCAAAAAAGAAAAGAGCTATACTATTTCTTTAAATGTGTTAAACTCGCTTTTCCAGTATTGATTTTTTTTGGCAGGTCTTTTTTAATGTTCTTGCAGCTACTTGATTGTTTCCTTGTCTAAGTTTTATTGGTTGCCGTTATGAGGGGCCATTGGCACAAATGGACTCTTGCTCAAGGGCAAGTTCAGTGGTATTTGCTGAGAAGCCGGCTCTAACCCTAACTCTCGGTTACCCATTTGCACCTGGTCCCTCTTTCTGTTTTTAGTGTTTTAGTGTATGACTTAGCTGAAGGTTAATGTGGAAACTGGCCAATTATCAAAGAACTAGTTTTGGCCAGGAGGGTAATCCCTGTATTATCATGTTTTAACTTCATCCTCTTGCATTTAGATTAAAACCTGTAGTATGTGTAACGAGACTCAGTCTAAAGAGCTTAGTCTTTCCTATTGACTGGCATGCAAAAATGTATCTAACAGTGTTTTTACTTCTTCTGTAACTGCACTTTCAAAAAGCATGATGTAATTTTCTTTCTTGGATTTCACAAAGTAACCTTACTTGAAAAGACACAAAAAACAGAAATCACTTAAAATCAACTGCATCTTAAGTGGATCACTCCAGTCTAAATTACTGTAAATCTTACTACGCATACCTCAGCCAAGCTTTATATTTCAACAGACCTTTTATTTAGTTATTATGTAGGTAGAGAAAAGGCTTAACTCTACTGGCATCCATCATATAAATATAAATATAAATATAAATATAAATATAAATATAAATATAAATATAAATATAAATATAAATATAAACAACAGTAACCGCTCACATTACAACAAAGGAAGTTGCGCTATTAATTGCTTTCCTTCCGTCTCTAAATAACGTATAGCCTAATTGCTAGGTCGCTAATTGTTAAGCCCACTAGTACAAGTGCTGGTGCATTCTGGGAGGATAGGGAGCAAATGAGGTGAGACACAGACAAGGAGGCATAAACGATTAATGTAAGATGATTCCTACTGGATCTGGACAAGCTCCCCTCAACCCACAGAGCTGTCTGCTTCTGAATTAATGATCTAAATGGCTCAGACAACTTAAATGAAGATGAGAGGGACAGGTAGTGAGATAAGAGAGAGACAAAAGCAGTGTTAGCGTGCATTCAAACAGGTTGAGTTTGAAAATATCAGATAAATGGAGAAAATATGCTTTTGTGAGGAGATGAGTGGATCTGAGAAGGAAAACACCAAGGCCACTGTGGCTTTCACAAATTTCATAGCTTCAGATATGGGACATAATTGGCACTGTATCCTTTTATCATTGTATGCATTCATTTCACATCACTGTCTGTCTAACTGGTCTGTTGTTTTTGGGTCACTGTGTTGTATTTAAAACTTCATGAAGATGAATGTTCATCGAGCTAATATCATGGTTTCAGCAAAAGATGCATGAATTATTTTTTCCACAAGGTGTGCAGGAATTAATGCACGGTCCAAAAGATACACATTTTTTCACAGCCTTTCTAAAGTTACACTGTGTATTTCTGAAATACATATGTTGGGTTGATACTGATACAATTCTGCGTTTGTCTGAATCATAACGTGTGATATAAGAAAATGAAACACAATGAAATTTTTCTCAGCAAAAGTGCCTCAGTGGTTTTGTAGAACACATGTATCTTCTATAATTTAGAAATGCACAATGCTACTTTCTAACACACAGTAAAGTGCATATAATACAAAATAACTTAATCCAGGTTTGACTGTTCTAAATGAAATTGTGGGGGGTAATCTTATGTTAAACTCTCCTCTGGGCCACATTGATTGCTGTTAACATCACGGAGTTCCTCAGACAAGAAACTAAATGTTAAGCTGTCATTCAGTTTCACCGCGTGCCTATGAATTAATGTGATAACCGGATGCGATGCACATTCTCCCAACAGCTGATGTTTTTCTTCTCTCACTTTGTTTGTAGACAGCTTTAATGAAGAAGCAGAACTGCTAACATTCGTGCAGAAGGGACCCTCTTCAGCAAGTATGGGGTCACCATGGAAACCATTTCTCCTCCTGTCTGTCATCAGTGGCCTTTCAGGTGAGAAATTCAAACGATAGTGTTCAGAGATAATGGTAAGAAATAGTAGTAGTACATAACAATCTTTTCAAGCACTGACATTTGAAGAAATGCTACACGGCACGTGAAAATCTACGGCAATGACATGGCGGTTGTAAATGTGACACAGCTTGGAGAATTATCATTTATGTATGTAAAGGGGGGCTTGTGTCTTTTCACAGTTGTCAGAGAAGCAATCCACATTTTTGAAATGATGAATTTTGTATTTATATCTGAGAAAAAAGCAGCATTGCCACGGCGCATTGAGCATTCCTGCTCTGGGCTCAAGTTTCTTTGAGAGGTTTGACATTGTTTCTCCACATCCTTTCAGTAAAGGTCCATGGTGGCTGTAAACACCAGGGACACTCAGAGAAAAGCATCAGTGAAAGATGAGGCCTCAGTTGTACTGTAGTTTGACAGTCCTTTTTGTAGGACATCATTTGAATAGCCGGGTTCACTGACCTGACAAGTATTACCTGCTACTTTCCTTCTTAATTAAACAAAGAAAAAAAAATCCATTCAGTGGATGCCTGTCCAAAGCACCCATGAAATATCTCTAGCTTTTGTGGTGTAGTAGGAATCTAAGCCTCAGCATGGCAGGGCTTTGTTTGGCAGTCTGATTAGTAGTGAGAGCACAATTTTGAGTACCTGATCAAGTGTCTCCCTCGGTAAGCAAAGAGCATGTGTCTGCTGATATAATGGATTCTGTCCTCTCTGCGTTTCTTTTAGCCCATCAGAATAGGGTTCAATCTCCTGGTGTCTCTCTCGGTTTAGTTTCTGGGAGTCATACACACAACAACATTAACCCATACTTTCCTGCCTATTAGACATGAAAAAACCATTATTGCCTCCCCACTCTGAAAAACATGTGGGCATATTTTTAAAGAGAAAGGTTCTTTATGTGTACTGTGGACAGTCATCTATGTAAGCCGTCTGCTACCAGTAGGGATTATTTTGTCACAACACTGTACCTCATTCCCCTGTGACAAATTCGTCCTCACCACCATAAAACGGTCAGAGCACTTTTCCAAACAAACATAATTCGAATTTACTGTGTATTCAAAACATGAATGGTTCCTTTCTTGCCAGAACAAATATCGGGCTTAAAGGGTTAGTTTAGGTTGGGTGCATGGTCTCATTCAGACTGGGTGTCTTCCAGTGTATTTCCAGTGTAGTAGTTGTAGTTGAGCGATTTATTGTGTTTTTGTAATAATTGCATTTCTGGATTTGGATTTGTGTTTTTTTCCTGTACATGAATTTTTAACTAAAATTCTGATTCTGTGGTGACATATGTTGCTTATAGATTGTATAATGGATATGTGTCAGTAAACTGCAGGAGTGACAGTTTAACTTGTGGTCCTGTGCAGTCCTTCAGGCAGATCAAGGCATATTGATGGAGTGAAATTAAATACCTCAAGGGAAAAAGAAAAACTACCATCATTATCTGGTTGTCACAAACTGTGCTGCTACTGTCTCAGGGTTTCAAGGACAAAGACGTGGTGGAAAAAATGTTTAATCAGCATTTTAGATTTTAAAAGGAAAAATGACACATTATGTGCAAAAAATATTCTACGAGTTAAGATTCAAGTCTCAAGGAGATACAGGGAAAGGCACCAAACACAAAACTGTCAGCTGCAGTAAATGGCAAAGTGGCAACAAACTTCATATATTAAAATTCTGTTAAAAAGTATTCTGTTCTATTTATTGAATTAATTAAACATGTCATTAGAAAAGAAGACATTAGAGAAAAAATGGAGTGGCTTTTTGTTAGGAAAGCCTTCAACTGCTTTATCAGGTTTAAGCAGGGATTTAGTGGCTTTTGCAGTTAATTTGTTTCAGTCTATTCTGTCCATTGATTTTTGATTTCGGGATTTGTCTCTTTGGTACCTTGGGTGTATGTAGTTGGCAGAATTTTCCCTACTTGCTCATTATAGGAAACAGACTCCTGTTGCCCTGTTGCTTTCCACTAAGGCATCAATGCTAAATAGATGAACATTATAATATAGTCACACAGTTCTTACTTTAGGATATATATACGTGCAAGATAGCCCAAATGGCACAGCTTGTTCATGTATGAATACACATACATTTGTGTTTTTTATTTTTTAAATATGATATATTATTTCCTTCAAGAGAAATGTTCTTATTCCACACACACACATACACACACGATTAGACACGATTAGTTGTTGAACTGATGAATGATTGGATTTATCTAACAAATAGATGTGTTGAGACGTTATTAAACTAATACATTTTCAGCCCTGAACATTTGATACTTCAAGTAAAGATACATTTTATATACATTTTTTTTAAATCTTTGAATGAGTGATGTCCACAGATAAACATACAGATAAATATACAGAGTGCATTTTGATGTCATCCTCTTGATGATCGCAGTATTTCCTGTGCGTATTGCATTATCCCGATTGTCCATTTATACAATTCAGGCCTGTATTTCATTCCTCATTAAGTCCTGTATATTTTGTTGAATGAGAGTAAAAGGACATAGAAGACAGTGTAGACAAATGAAATTTCATGGGCATCACATAAAAACCTTGAAAAGAAGATACACACCATGTATCAGTTTTGTCCTCGGGCTTGTTGTTTTCTTATAACAAGCAGTGGCAGGTCTTTCCTTTTGTTTGCTTGCTTTGGTTTTCAGCCTTGGGAGAAATTTTTGAGCTCATTCTTGCTTGGCTGTTGTGGAGGGATGACCCGTCTCTATGGATCTTTTATCAGATTTCCTGATGACATTTCCTGTCATCATCCATCCACACATTAACAGCATACAATTGCCTTATCAATGACAAAAAATCACATTAGACAAATTAGTGCTACATATTTGCTCTGACATCATCAAGTTATCGAGTACAAAATGCTGTTCACATATTAAAAATGCTCTATTCTGGATGTGTATGTAGAGTTTGAGAAAGAGTTGTTCTTTTTACACAAGAGTCTAATTTTTTTGACTAATCCGAGATCACAGAGAAAATCTGTGAAAATAGTGGTTTTCCCCTGCTCCTAACGATGCTGCGGGCTGATCATGCTTTTTGTTCTCACAACTATCAGAAAGATGTTTCCATTTTTGTAAGAGTGCTGCACTTCAAACAGTTTTTCTGTATTTCAGTAGCAGGAGCCCGTGGCAGCCTTTTCCCAGGTTGTAATATGGTCTTTGTGTATTATGACACTTTTGACATGATGGTGTATGTTATGGATAATTAACCCACCATCAAATCTATTTATTCTGAAAACGTTCACTTTGAAGACAATACTTCCTTGGTTTCTGTATTTTATTTTCCTCTTTGCCGCTCTACATTGTCTCTTTTCATTCAATAGATATTTAAATTATGGAGACAGAGATGGCAGCAGAATTAGATTTCTCTGATGTTTAAAAGCAGGTTGGGCAGCCGTGGTGTCCCGGGCCATTTTTCTCCTCCCTTCAGTCCATCACAGATTGAAATACAACGTTGCTCGTAGCGTTAAGTGTGGAATAGTAATGCAGCTGCACCTCAGCTTGAGGTGTCTCAATATTAAAAGTGGTCGCAGGGAATATAGATGGGTTGGTGCTGTTTAAGTGAAGCATGAAGTCATTTTCACCAAGGGCAAAAGAGTCATGCACAAGAAATATTTTGTGTGGGGAAATGGATTATTTGCATGCATAACACATTGCTGAGACATGCAGTGATTATATTGCTGTGATTGTATACATAGAAGAATAAAAATGTAAATACGAGGCTTTGTTAAAAGGCACCTCCAGGCCACAGAGGTCACCTGCATTTCGTAATGTCCCTAACTAAAATGGCATATACCTGTCATTTTCAGCATAATCCAATAATCTCTTGTCACAGTCCTAAAGTTTTTTTTTTTTTTTTTTTACTTTTCTACAGCCTAGCTGTGCTGAAAACAAAAACTTTGGAAACAATTTTTGCTGCTACCATCACAGAGTGGTGGACTCTTCCAGCTGGCAGGAGAACCTGAGTGGTGATACCATTTCTTATACTCAAAAATCAAACCGAGAAATAAATAATAAAAGGGAAAAAGTCATTGTTAGTTTTGGACACAGCAATCAAGTCTTGGCAGTAAAGTTTATTTAGCGTTTACAGTAATTGACACTCCCAGCGGTACTTGGGATTTGGCATTTCCGAGCACCAAGTACACGCAGTGAGCCTGAAATGTTTTGCCCAGAGTTTGTGATTCTCAAGTCAAGCCAGTCAAAAAAGTTTGTTTGCTTTTGAATACAACAAACTCAAATCTGTATTATTTTACTGAATCTCCAATAGGAGTTTTAAATTGCACACACA
Source organism: Trinectes maculatus (assembly GCA_016785345.1). Classification (NCBI taxonomy): domain Eukaryota; kingdom Metazoa; phylum Chordata; class Actinopteri; order Pleuronectiformes; family Achiridae; genus Trinectes; species Trinectes maculatus. Next base: position 170,991 of record JAFBJQ010000373.1, on the reverse strand, counting down.
GACACATACACTCATATAATATATATATATATTGGCACCAACAGATAGAGCATGCTGCACAGAGACTTCCACATTTCCCATTAAGAGGCACGACAGCATTAATGCCATACATCATACCGCAACCCTGCAGTTTCATCACCGCTCCAGCAAGGTTGAAGCAACTCGCACTGCACAATCCTCATAATACATGAAGGATCATGGAAAAAAAATGGGTGGGTTTTAGCAAGTAGTCCACTGTGATATGAGTTGAGGTGAGGTTGCATATGATGTATGGATTGTTCTATCTGTAATGATATTCCACTGAATAAATGGTCTCAAACCTAATCAGCCTCAGTCAATATAATCTCCCTGTGAAGGTCTTCATTAATCTTGCAGGCTATGGCTAATCATGTCCGTCTACTTGAGCCCCCACGAGCGTCTCGCCTACTTACTGTATGTTATTCAAATTAATTTTTCAAGCCACAGACTAGAGGAAAGTCCCACTCCCACCTCGTCTCCTGAGCTGTACCAACCCACTGACCTAATAGAAGTAAATCAGATACACAAAGATGAGTTTATCTGTGTCTCTGCAATCTTCTATTCCCCCACGTCTCTGTTTTTCAATTGACACCTGTCTTTCTTTTTATTCTCAACTCTTTAGCTCTGTTGGTGGTGTGTTTCTCAGCTGGACATACTGCATGATGACTTAAATTTGATTTTCCCCCTGTGATGGTGAGAGCCTTGACCGGAGGCATTATGTTTTCAAGCTGTCTGTCCGTCATTACGGTTCCCCTGAAGGTGACGCGGGGAGAAATGCCTTAAGGGAATTATTCAGATTTGGTGCAAGCGTTCACTTGCACTTGAGCATGAACTGATTAGATTTTGGTGGTCAGACATCAAGGGCACTATGTCCACACATCCATCCTGTTCTTGTAAATGCGATATATCAGGAAAGCCTGGAGGGAATTTCATTACATCTGGCAGATATGTTCGCGTAGACTCAAGGATGAACATGTATGTATGGGTTTAGTGGTCAGAGGTCAAAAATCATAAGACCACACAATAACACACACATGACCATAGCTCAACAAGCCACATGTTGGTTATGCTCAAATACACTTAATACCTTATATATCTATCTATACTAGTCAGGATGCACATAGATGTAATTAGCAAATTCAAATGGTGATAAGGACAAGATAACAGCAAGGTTTGCCTTTTTGTTCTTTGCTTTAGCATAAAACAGCCATTGTCTCCTTTGTTGACGTTATCGTGATTATGATATGAAGACCTGAAACGATCATGGATGGCACTGCTCTCAAGCTCCCTTTGGCCTTTTCAACAACAATGACTGTTTCAGATTTATTTTTTCAGCCATTGAAAGATAGAGATCAGAGGGATCTGTAAGGGTCACTGCATTTATCAGATGAAGGTGACAGCTGAGCAAGAGCAAGAGCCTGTCAGCTTCAGTAGTCAAACAAACAAAGGGGCCTTTTTTTAGCATGCTGTATTTGTCAGCATTTACCCCCAGACTGAAATGTTGTTATCCCGGGGAAAGGGGATGAGGCATTTTATAACTTGCATTTGACAAGACATTACGCAAAACGTTAAGGCTTTTATTGACAGAAAAGCTGTGTAACCTATTCACAATGCATCACAGGTATGAGAATAAATGTATAAGCAAAGGGATGTAATAAAAGATACAAAGAATGCAATTTTGTTTATGTCACAGAGAGAGAAATAGCAAGTTGTTATTTTCTGGTTTTCATGATTTGTCTTTATTTTTGTTTTGTTCTTATGTCATAAGGAGCCTAGGGTCTCTTGAAATTCACTATATAAATGCAAGTAATTATTTTTATTGTAATAAGGTTTTTCAAGATTTCCTTCATAAAATGACAATGACAAAAATACATCTTTTTTATGAATAGGCAAGCAAATGAAAAATGTCAACAAAAAAAATTTAATCAAAATGGTTACCTTACTTACGATTTTTGTTTTTCATCTTTATAGGATTCAAGCTTGCAGGCAAGAATTGTTAATTGTATGTTTATTACTGTAGGGATACCTAGCTACAGTACATCAGGTACAATCCAGTTTTACACCCACCACATCCAAAATATCAGATCAATATGTCAATGTTGTGACAATTTTACCACAAAGTCTTGTTTGATTTACAGTATACCTTAAGTACTTTGATTAATATATTTAAGTCTTGTGCTCTGTATGACTGTATATATCAAATATCTCAGTCACACTGCTACTGTTACAGCTCAGTTGTATATTAGAGAGATGTCAAGTTGCCGTATAGTCTTCCAGTGACTTTCCCCAGCCACCTCAGACTCTTTTGCACTATATTTCACACATTGTAATGAATACAAACCTCATAAACTATAATACAAACCTCATAAACTACCTGAGAGGATGACAGTAACCTGTGTAACCTGAGCCCTCTCAGACCTACAATACTGCAAACAACCAGTTGTGACCTCATTACATCAGTAGTTAATTAGCATTAATGCACCAAATTGTCTCAGAATGTCAACAAGCATCATATATTTTACTGTCATGTCAGAGATAGTGCATAAAGACAAATCTTTGTAGTTTTACAAGTCCTTCTATTGAAGAAGTCAAAGTACTGCTTATCTTACCCAGCTGGGCATCACCCTGATGAATGTGGCGTACACTTCATTTGAGGTTATTCTCAGCAAGATAAATCATTTAACTGACTACCGACCGGCTGTTAATTGCTTTGCTTATCAATTTACAAACTCACAATAACTTTAATTTCAAGTCGAGTTCCACATCCTGCTTTTCCTCAGAATATGTGACACACTAATTGCCCACTCTCCATTTGTAGATAGCAGCGATTTTGCAGCTGACATATCCCCAAAAGCACGTAATTATTTCTCAGTTTTGTTCTGTTCTTTCATAGTACTTTATCATGTATTGAAAAACACTCCCACTTCCCCCCTTAGACCTCTGATTAGACTCTTACTAAGCTTCAAACTTCTGTTCTCTCTCAAACTGTATTTTTTATATTTATACCCCCATAGCAGTGGTTCCATATTATCAGTAATTTGAGCTATTCTGTTGCATAGAATCATACATATCAATTAACGGCTGTCATGTGGAAACTGTGTCACTCTTGGGTTATTATGGTATTATTAAAGTCATTATAGTGGCAAATGACCCTACATAAGTTGGATTGAATTCTCCAAAGCTAACTAATAGAAGTCTGACAGAAGGTGACAGCAATGACTAGTGACAGCCTCAAATAAAGATTTCATTCCATAGATAATGTTAATCGTAACCCCCATTGACTCCTTTACAATACAGGAAGCTGTTTTTCTCCCTATCTCCCTAACACTATTAAACGTTCTATTAAATATGAGATTTACACAGTGATTTCCAGAGAATGCGTGTATCTGTAGTACATCTACAGGAAGTCGATGTTTTCACTGACGTCATCACAACCGCCTTTACAAACTGCCTTGAATGGATGTTGTAGATGGCAGATGTTGCAGAAACAGACAGTATGTGGTATTTGTTTCTACAGTGTGCTGTCCATTTTCTATATGCCGCCTACATGTTGTCAAATTGTCGAAAATTTTTTCTACCTTTTGAAACATAGTAAAAACAGAACTGTAAAGTTTCTGCAAGAGAGGTCGTGTGCGGTCTACACGTTGTTGCCAAAATGTTTGGACATCTATTGCGTCACATGTACTATGCTTTTCTATGCTATGAGTCTTTTTTCTGTGCACTGTAAGAAATGCTAGGATTTTTCCACCGATTTCACTCACAGCCTCTGACAGGTGACACCCCGTTAACCTGCTGCCTCATTTTTTTGTTTCCCGTTTGGCAAGATTTCTGCCTTGTAGGACACAAAATTATTCCTCAGACTGTAACACGAGAAACTGACTCGTCATCAGTTTAGAATTTGCAATAATCTTTTTTTTTTCTATTTGAAAGATGATTGAAGATACTCAATGAAATATTTATCGATAAGGTCATTCTTTGTCATCTTTGGGAAGGTGGAGTTGATTCTACCCAGAGCCACGGCTAATTATGATGCAACTTTCCATGCTTCACCTTTCCTCAGATTTTGCAAGAGCCGTTGCATCACGGCCGATATCGTACGCAGCAGTGTTACGACTGAAACCAGACAGCTCCTCATCAGTGCTCAACTCTCGCAGCAGACCTCGACAGCACTACAGTGGTGGGCTGGTGACTCCTGACTGGCCCGCTTTCTCCAGTCACCCCTTGTCAGCCCTGGGCCTGCTCAGCTCTCAGGAGGATTACCGGAGTGAAGGTAAAACTAATGGTGCAGCCAAACCCACAGATTTATTTTAGTCTTGTGCTAACCAGTATAACAAAAAAGTTTTGTTTTGTTAAAGTTCACGCTGTGCTTGAAAGTCAACCACAATAATAGCTAATTAATGGTGCAATTTTCTTCCCTCTTAGATTCCATCCACAATTTCAGCCAAGTATAATGAACGCTTGTGTACACTTTGACATAATTTACATACTGTGGCGATCATTAGTTATAAAAAAAAACAGGGAGAGGAAGCTGAATAAATAAATATGATTATCTGTAAATAGTGGTTTGCCTTCAGTACGTTTTGTTTGCGCCATCTGTCTCCTTCTTCCAGGAGACCTTTGCTTTGAGCTCTGCCGTTTATCCACATCATGCAGGGACTAGTCTTAGTGCAGACAGGACATGCCAGATGACATTATTCTCACCTGACAAAAATAAAACCAAATGAAGAAGGCGGACACTTCAGAGTTTGAACAAACACCTTCAAACATGATTGGTGTGAAAGCAGTCTGCTGTCTCTGCACCCTGACAACAGCCTTCCATCTATGCTCTCACTTTAGAAGTGCAAACGTCTTGCCTGTGTTGATTTGGTCCACAAGTGAATGTCGCGTATCTATCATCACTGTGTACGCTCTGCAGTGACCAGGGTCATGCCCTACGTGAAATTGAAGTGGGATCATGGCAATATCCAGCTCTCTCTGTGTTCCCGTCAGCACGGAAGCTATAGATATGATGGATATCTTTGTCAAAATGGAAGATTTACCGTCCGAAACACAGCAGACACGCTGTTCGTAAATCTACATGGGTCACTCTCTGGCCTAACTTACAGCATGAATAATCCTAGAGCATATAACCGCACATCGACACTCTAATATATGATTAATCACATCATGCTACTGCCCCTGCATCTGCAGTGCCTAATTAGCAGAGATCTAAAGTAGCTCCTGATACGGTGGAGGCTTCTTCTTACACATTTTACCACTAATGAAGATTGCTGCATTAAATCTGCCAAAGAGCAGAAGCAATGGTAAAAAATCTTTTTACATTTATATTTCTCTCTGTTTTTCATCTTTTTTCCTAGTGCTTTGTCCATCAATCTATCCTTTTTTTTAACTCTGATATTATTTCTGACGTTATCACTATGTGGCCATAAAATGACTTAGTGTACCGTCTCTATAACCAAGGTGAGAGTAATGCCTCCCCCTTGTCACTGATGACAAGAGCATTACACCATTGCACTGGATTGATGTTCGGTGAATGAAATGGATGCCAAAAAGTAATGCACTTTTGGTGGCTGGAAAGGGATATTGCTTTTTGGCTTTGTGACTGACAGATGGCTGTGGCACTTGAAGATGAGTGATTTAAACTACTTCTAAGCTTTCCTGTGCACATGTGTCAGTGTGTGTGTCCGAGAGTTATTTTATTTTGTACACACGTATCCTTAAGTGCTGAAACCTTTTTTTTTGCATACAGGTCTTTAATGTTTTTATACAGTTACAATTGTAGGTTTTCACAGCTCCAGTATCGAAGCAATAGTTAAGTGACTAGTTGTCCCAAAAGAATAAAGAGACTGGTCATTAACCTTGTTGAAGTAGTTTTATGTCCATGTCAGGGCACAGCCTGATAAAATAAGACATCTGTGCTTCATTTGTCTTTTTATTAAATGCTTTAAAGTCAGTCAAAGTCACGGCTAGTTTCGAGTGTGAGCTCAAGTAGAACATATAGCCCTTTTATGTCTCTCTGCCGTGGAATATAGATGATGGTCTGATTGAAATTAGACTCGAGTGTTAACCATGATTGCAGTCCAGTCAGAGAGGACAATAGCAATTTGTTGCTTTGGCTCTTAGCTAAAGTACACTGGATTTAATAGAACTATGAAGTGAGAATGTGTCTGTCATCATCACATGGGCATAACGGGAATTGTAGCCCTCTTTAGGCATCATCCCTCAATTTTAGGGGACAAGAAATAAATTTGGACAATTAACTCTAACTGGCAGTCATTGTATAAAGTTATCATAGTTAATGATATACAATTCTTTGCAGTAGTCTATGACCAGCAGACAATTGGCATCTTCCCTAGATACAATGCTGGGTCCTGGTATTATCCAATTTCACTTTTTGCTCCTTTCAGCTGTAACTCAACACCAGAAATGTTATGCTTTCATTTGCAATTGAAATCATTTCATCATGTATCACACTCCGCAAGCAAAACATCTGGACAAGTGCAGCATACTGGTATTTTTGAGTAATCGTATGGATGCATGTAGAGACACGTCCTTCTTTTTTTCCTCCATGTTTTTAACACTAGTAACACTTCAAGCACTGGAGTGTTTTGCTTTTATATGCAGAGCAAGGTTGCATCTTAATATTGATTTATTTTCGTTCTCTGATTATAGTATTATTTCAAAAGCTTTTTATTTCTCTGTGGAGCAGTAAGTAGCTGGCAAAGGGTGATTATACATACCCTGAGAAAGCCGCCATGATTCTAAACTATTATTGTTATATCCTTCCCAAAAGTGAGAGGTACTTTAGATTGGTGACTTACATTGATGCATTATTTCGCCTCTGCATCAAATGCAGCCAACCCGAAAAAAGTCAATTCAATGTCTATTTAAATATGAATATCTGTAGCACGTACTGTCAGAAGTCCACCTGCTTCATACATTTCTTATCTCTTCGAATAAGAATTTTGAAGAACAAAAAATTCTGCTCGCAGTAACGGCTTGAATTCCCAGATGCAACACTAGAAACCTATAATAAGCGCAACTACTTCTGCACTGACAAAGAGCTGGATCAAAGGGTGGAGTAGTCTGATGGAATAAAGGAGAGATGGAGCAGGGATTCTCAAGCAGACAGTATTAGACTAAAAAGCATGTTGATATGAGGGCATCTGTGGCACAAAGAGTTCAAAGTTTACGAGACTCAAACCGAATTGTCTACAGAATCGTCTTAGATTATATAGACAATACTTAATATTTCTCTGCAAATGATTTCCCTTTTTTTATTTTATGAATCATATTCAACCAGGGTAATGCTATTGCTTTACAAATGACTGTATCCACTCGGATGACAACAGTAATCTCACTGTAAACACATTTTTTATCTTGACTTGAGGATTACTAAAATGCATTCCGAGTGCTGAACAATCATAAAACAATACATCAATTGTCCATCTGTCAGAAAAAAACAGCTGACTGTTGTTATAGCCTATTATGTTGTTTATACCTTCATTACACTGTAGAGCAGCACATTTTCCTCTTCTCATCTTTCTTAATAAAGGATGTTGCACTGGCCAAATCTGGGGAGTCATAAAGAAGGTACTTGGATGATGAAACTGAATGACACTATTGTGGTAACGACAATCATCATTGACAATCATCTTTATCTCGTTTTTTCCATCATAGAAAGTGAAGAGTTTGGGCCTGTTTTTGTTCGGGAGCCAGATGATGCCATTTTCCCATTGGATTCTAATGAAAAGAAAGTGGTGATGCACTGTGAAGCAAGGGGAAATCCTCCACCTTCATACAGGTGGGGCATTTTTTAAAATTGTCTTCTAATTATAATCTTGCTTTCACATCTCAACAACAGTTGTTCAGTTGTTACATACAGTCTATTAAAATTTTCCTTTTTTCATGTATTTCAGTTGGTACATCAATGGAACGGAAGTGGATCCGGAAGCAGATTACCGCTACAACTTAATTGACGGAAACCTAATTATTACCAATGCAAGTGAGATCACTGACCACGGGAAGTACCAGTGTAAAGCAAGGAACAGCTTTGGGACCGTGCTGAGTCGTGATGCTCTTTTGCAGTTTGCATGTAAGTAGCCCGTTTAACTTAATTGAACCATGCCTTACCATTCAGACAGCAGAAGGTTTGACGATAATCTGATATGCACATTTTTTCCCCGTATTGCTCCCTTCCTCTACCTATGACACATCATCAGAGTATAAGAATAGGGGCGCTGTCATCAGAGAAAGATGTACTGCTGGTTTTCCTTACAGTTTCTTCAGAGGCAGTTACTGTGACAGCCTTATTTGGCATGTTTGCGGGGAGCTGCTGCTGTAAAGTATATGGTCTCATGTGTTGTTATGTTATGAGGACTTAAACTACTGTTGGAATACAGCCCTTGTAAGTATCTGGAAAGAGTGGCATATTTTGTAGGCTTAAACCAAACATTGTCATCACCCTGGTTCCCATGACAAAGGGCCAATCATTTTTTTTCCACTCCACTGTAATTTTATTGTAAGGTTATGAACAAACGGTTGACTTCAACGTCTGTCCACATCTTTTGCTCATCTTCCTCCGCTGCCAAAAGGGTTAGTAAAAAAAAATCATTTTTTTATTTCAAAGAAATTGAACTCACCTGGAAATGAGCAGTGCAGCATATAGGCACTCATTTATTAGTCCAAGCTTCAAACTGAGACACGGGCAGCTACTTTTTCATTTGCATATAGTACGCATTTGCTTGAAAATGTATGATCCACTAGATTCATGTCTGCAATATGCGAGAATCTCCCTCTATAGTATTTTACTAATTTAATATTTATTTCTTGAGGAAATCACTTTGGTGTATTGCACCGTGGAACATATACCACAGACAAGAAACTAGTGAGATTCCAGTTCAGTGCCATTGTTATATGTGGCTATTACTGAATATGCAATAATCCTTTCATGCATATGATAACATACACATCTATAGTATATAATAAGTGCCAATGCCATGTGGGGATGATATAATATGTAGAATATGAACAAAATACAGTAAACAATAACACACTGAGCTGAGGTCAAGTTCATTTCAACGAACGAACCAATTCCCTTTTCTCGTGAATTTGATCCATGGCTGTTCAGAATGAGGTGACACGTTGGCGTGAGGTTGATGTTCCTTCAGCTTTTTATAGTACGTTCTATATGCGGCGCCATCAGTGTGTAATCGTCTCGTACTCGGCGACCATTCTGAAGACCTGCCACAGAAACAAAGAGAGGTGCCATGCAGCACACATTTAGATGCAGAACCTCCCCTCTCTCTTTCTGCGGAACAAATGGTGGGTATTTATCACTCAGTGTGGAGCTCAACTTTCTCCTTTCTATTCATGTTGGCACTGCACATACAGTTGTATACGCTGTCTGCACGTACAACTGTATATGAGAAACCTGCATTTGTCAACTGCTGTAACTACTTCATGTGCACATTGTAAGTTGTTTCTCTTATAAACCTAATGGTTTAAAGGAACAATTACAATTTTTGGATTTGTCAGTAAGGCTTAAATGTAAATTGTCACTAAATCCTAGAGGTCCGTGATTTGGCTTGGAAGCTACTTTAGTTCACTTTTACCATGGCCAACTGGACCTGCTTGTCAGTTGACCTTTTTCAATTGTCTAAACGTGTGTTAGCTATTAAGATTTTGTCTGTGCTTACACTTTCTCGCCTGACTAACTTTTTTTTTGTGCGTACAGAGCTTTAACTTGAGGCTAAAACAAATGTTTTTAATTGTTTAGAACAGGCTGGGCTCAAGTAATTTGGGCACGGCTGGTGCTGATTGAATTTTGCTGAACGGGCAAATGCTGAAACTTCATGTTTGTGCTGCATTTTACTACACACTCTCTCTGGTCCAGAGGGTTTGTTATGTCAAGCTGGCGTTCTGAACGCAGCTCTGGTTCATGCAGAGAATCAGGGGAGAGGTAGAATAGCCCGGCTGACGTGTATGAGGAAAGGTCCAGTCAGGGCTGTCTATATTCTACTGGTTGTGTACTCTGCTCCAAAGCTGTTTCAGTTGGATGTCTCTCTCTCGCTCTCTCTCTCTCGCTCGCTCGCTCTCTCTCTCTTTGTTTTGAAATTCAGAGCTGCTGAACTCACACTCCGGCTGTTTTTCAGGCGTGACTTTGAAGGCAGCAGGCAGAAAGGAGGCCTCTGATCTTTCTCCCCACAGATTTCTTCTCTCTCTCTCTCTCTCTCTCTCTCTCTCTCTATCTATCTATCTATCTATATCTCTGCAGACGAGAGTCTGGCTCAGGCTCAGGTATTGAGCAGTATGTGTGAGCAGTATGCTCCTAATGAAATTAATGAGATGCTCTGACTTGAGCATTTGACGACCCACCTCAACACATAATGTTCTAACACGTTCTGCAAACGTGAAATGATCAGTTTATGCTTCCTGATTGATTTGAGCTGATCTTGATATAACTCATTTGCACTGAATGGCTTCTTTTGTGCTTGCAGCGAATTTCATCACTGCACGTCTGGATTTCAAACATTCCTACAGACATAGTGTATGTTTACTTGAACCTTTTACCACTTGAGGGGTAAAAGGTTCCATACTGTTTGTCTCTTTGTGGAGTGGTGGGGTATGACTCCAGAAAGAACACATAAAACTTTGGCATGGATACGGTTGAGAAGGTGTTTTTTTTTGTTTTGACACCACAGGATAGCACGCTTTAAGTGTTGGTGGAGGTATGTGCCCTTTAATCACTTTCTGGTTGAGGATGCTTTAATGACCATGCTGTTTACGTTGTTGAAAAGTCATCAATGTTGATTAACTTATATAACAGTAGATGCAGAGGAAACGATCAGTCACTAAGAGTTTAATGTGAACTGCATCTCCTGTTTCCATTACGCTTGAATGCCTCTAACACTGATGTCTTTCTTTAAGTGACTGAAACACCCACTTGGCTTTTCTTTATCTTAAATTCGCATGGAAAGTGATTGTGGCTGTTCTGCCTCAACCATGCACATCTTAATTCACAGTCTAACCAGACAAAACAGTACATTTATACACGGTGAGGATTTTCATGTTTTATTTATTTCTATTATTCAGTTATGGTGGCTTTTCCTGCTCAATAAATGGAATAACGAGAAAACCATAAACATGCAATTTGTATTCAGTATATAATAAATTCAACAAGCTGATGAAAAATGATTGGATAATTGAAAAGAAAGCGGTATATGTAGAAACACACAGTCTGATTTGGTTTCCACAATGTACAAGTCAGATTTTACGTCAGCGTTTGTTGTTGCACGTCAGCAGTCTGATGTACAAAGCCTTGGTCAATAGCCCACAGACAGTTTGTTTATCTCTTTGTGTTACTCACTTGCATCTTTCCTTAACCTGATTCCGGATATCTGTTTATCTTCTATCGTCTGATTGCTCATTAAAGCTACAATAGAGTGCATTGATCAGCAATAAGTCGTGATTATTGAGTGAATGAAAAAGGGAGATTGAGGCTACTCCTGACAAAAAAAACATGACAGGGTGGTGACAGCTGCTGGTGAATCAGTTGTAAACATTGTGGCTCTTTTAGGGGTAGTCATATATAGTCATTTGTAGGGGTGGGAATCTTCTACTATCTCACGATTCGATTCGATTCCGATTTTTGGGGCTACGATTCGATTCAAAATCGATTTTCGATTCAAAACGATTTGATTCATGATTTCAGCTTCAATCTACAGGTGTGTAAAGGATCCTCGTGATCTACTCCAGTCTGCTTTGCCAGAGAATGACAAATTGAGACGTTAAACTGTCTTTTTCACATTTATTAAGTTTTACACATGTATCTATGCTGAAACGGAATTGTTGCAACTGTTAAGTAGCATTCGGTAAAAACCAAAATGAGTCCAAATCTTTGCCTTCAACGAGGACGGGGCCGGTTGAATTTCTCTTTCCTCCTCCATTGCGTCCCGACTCCCGCGTCGTTTCAAAATAAAAGCCGACAGCCAGCGGATTAAAAAAAAAAATTAAACTCGATTTTGGAACATTTTAAATCGATTTTGAATCGTAGTACATGAGAATCGCGATTCTTATGTGAATCGATTTTTTTGCACACCCCTAGTCATTTGGCCAAGATGATGGCAACGAGTAGCTCAGGGAAAGCAATTCAAGGCACCAAGAGGTGATGCAGTATTATTCAGTATTATTCAGCACCGGATCTGTCGTGTTTTAATGGACAGCGTCACAGTTCCATTAATGATGTTATGATTGAATGCTTTCAAATCCTGCAAAAGATGCAGCATCGTACTTGAATATACTTGATTTCAACATAAACTAAACATTGAGTATAACCATTAGCTGATTTAAATAGTTAAGAGCTTAGTGACCAATACATAACATTAAGAGTACCTCTTAAGGGTTAGGGCTAAAACAGACAAGCGGCGGCTCTGGGAAGAAAGAGAAAATGGAGGTAAATTGACCCGTGTTGTACATTTTAAAATAAAGGTCAGGACCTCGGATTATTATTAAATGTGCTAGAATATTAGAGAGCATATTTAGCTTTCACGAGTCACTTGAAGGCATAATCATCCAGCACTCTCCACTTTTCAGTAAACAGTGTCTCTCAGTGATAGAATGGACGCGTTGGAGACAAAGAGACTTGCCCTGTGTCAGCAGCCTGTCACTTGTTTTTACACATTCTGCCAGTGCTTTGAATAGAACGTACTTAGTTCTTGGAGACCGCTGTTCTGGTATTTTAGATTAAACTGCTTTGTTCTACTTCCAGAGAAAAACAACCTGGTTAAAACTAGGACTGTCACATTAATACAAGTTCAAAGTGAAGTTGGCAAACAGTAATTTAACATAGCAGGGAGATTTAGAAACCTAATAACTCAATTTTAATCATTTATTTGGAAACTGATTTTCCTTACAGCACAACTCTATGAATTGTCATTAATAAATTAAAAGTAAAAATATTCAGGTTAAAGAATATTTTAGGACATATAACCAGTGGATGAAAGCTTTATCTCAACCCCATCTCAAAGGTATATTGATGCAAAAGTAATTTAATGAAGGTGGCTGCAGGCATAAAAGTTAACTTTATTTAAAATGACACTGCATAGCTGTGATGTATTTGACTATGTTGTTAAAAAATTCTCTACTTTTTCAGATCTTAGTGCTTTCAGTCGGAAGACCAGAGGTGGGGTGTCTGTGCGTGAAGGTCAAGGTGTGGTGCTGATGTGTACCCCTCCTCCTCATTCACCAGGTAAGAAGTAGTATAGTACCTTGTGCCACAGCTAGAGTAAAAAACATTTTCCCCTCTGCGCTGCTTTGGGGATGATCAATAAACTCATCAGTATTCATCATGAGTTTTACGACATCAAATAATGTTGTACAGTTTCAAGGTAAATTAATTTATTTGTTTCATTATTATATTTATTTGTTACGTTGAATTTTAAAGGTTAGATTTTGTAGCCATCGATCTATGGTCCATCCATCCATGCTCTTTAGATGATGAGTGTGATAAGTTATGGCAACAACAAAGCCAGAACACAGATTCTCAGAGATCAGATTTGGCGGATCATTAGAAAAGAAGAGAAATATTGTACCGGTGATTATTCATTTTTTCTATATTTTGCATAAGCAGAGCGTGGGAATAGATCTTGGCTAATTGCAAGTTTTGAATAGTCCTCCAATGTAAGATGTAAGATTATGTGAGCCATGAAACATCTAGGTTTTCTGTTTGCATGTGCTCTGCTGTACTTCACTGTACCCGTGGAAATGTTTGCCAAGTGCAGAACATCAGTGCAGGAGTTGCTGGTTTAAAAAAAAAAGTTTATTGATGCCTAATAAATTACATTTTCAGCCAAGTGATTCTCACGTCTAACTCTTGCTATCACTCACAGCACAGCTGCTGTCATTGTTCACGCTGCATTTACAGGTCAAAACATCATCTCATACATTTTCTCATCTTTCATAAATGTTTTCTTGTGCCGTGAAATCAGCATTAAGAAAATAATGATTTTCTGTCATTTAAGGTTTTTTATAGTATTGCTTGCTGTTAAATTGACCCATTCTGACATACTATAACAGATCTAATTTTCCCATTCCCTGTATTAGATTGACAATAATAACACAAAGGCGTTATCATTCATTTTCATAGCAGTTCTAACTTAAAATGAAAATAATTTTTCCACAACTAAATAATTAAAGAAAAATCTCACAGCCATTAACTTTGCCCGTCTGATGTACACATTGCTGAGTCAGAAGAGAAAATGTTACAATTTAAATTCAGATTGTATAGGCAGCATCAAACAATATTTGCATTTATTTGGTGGTGGAAGAAGTAAAGGACATTAAAATGACACTTAAATTAGATAGGGCTGAGTAAAAAACATTTGAAATCACTGATATGTAAAAGTTCATTATTTTTCATTTCATGGCTTTGAGTGCGACCAGTTTTTATGTGTCTCTGGTAAATAGTTTTTTACTTTTGATGAAACTAAAGAATGATGACATTTGAATAAACCTGTTGGAGCTTTTTATTCGTTAACATATGATTAATCAACCGTTTAATGTACGATTTTTGAAAAGTTTCCTGTATTTGAATCAGTTTACCAGCCTCTTTAAGAAGCACAAACTGTGATCTCACATTGAACAATGAATTCAGATCTATTAGAACATCAGATAAACAGCAGTTATTCATCATTTACCAAGTCACAGATAGTGTCACTTATTTTGCTTCAGGACAGATAGATTATGCAGAATCAAAGAGTAGTGAAATATTGCTTGACAATGCTGAATAGATTAATTTGTTCCTGAATTTGACAGTCTTGTGGTTTTTTTCTAATATCATGATGGATGTAGTTAGGTACGATAATGCACAGTAGACAATAACATGCTGTCAGAATCTGCTGTTTGTTTATCATGGTCATATTTCATCCATCCATCGTCCATCAATCCATCCATCCGTCCATTCATTTTATTACCCACTTATTACCTATCAGGTTCATTTTGACAACTACTGCTCAATCCTTTTATGTTATTCCTATTTTCCATCTCATTTTATTGTAAGCAACTGTGTAATCTTTCTTTTGCAACTTACATAGTATACAGGTATAGCACTATAATATATAGTGTACCAGCATATATCGCAAAGAATGCTAATACATAAGATCATATGTGCTGCCAAGTTGGCCAAACCAAAATATCCCACAATAATACATACTGAAAGTCGTGAATAAAATATCAGAGAATCATGCACATAGAGTTGAAACCTGGTCCTGTGTACAGGCTTTTTCAAGCCAGATTCTGATGCCTTTCTGATGGTATCAACAATTAATTAAAATAAACTTGCTGCAAAGAACAAACAAAAAAAACTGACTAATTAAGACCCTGTTTATTGATGTCTTTAGATCTTTAGGGGCCTCTGGATTCTTTTTCTAGACTTTGTAAAGACAAGCAGTTATTTTATACTTATGAGCAAACCAGTCCCATGTTGCTGTTCAAATCCCATACTCATTACATCTTACAATTATTATTGTTTTAAACTTAGCTGTGATTAACAGTGATTAATAATGTATTTAGCTTTTGTTGTTTTACATGGCCCCATACAGTATATGCAGTATTTTACCAGCAGCATGTCACTAACTAATTATGTTTCAGAGTAGTGTATGGCTTTCCGCAATGATATTGAACCAACAAGTAAGAAAAAGTCAACCGTAACTGGGTGTTACATTTTATTTTTCACCCACACAGCCTCCTGATAAATAGATTTATTTATAAATTAATTTAAATTGCTTGTATTCATGACTGATCAGAACATTTATCGATTTTCTGATGCTGCTCAGTCTAGTATGAATTAGACACGGTCATTAATTTATTTAAATAGATTAACGGAAATCGAAACTAAATCACTAAATTCCACACATTTCCACCCAACAATGCAATTAATACAAGCAAAACTATTTCAAAATTTTATTAGGAATATACTGCCTCTGATATTTCTGTGGCACGATTCCTATGGAGTGGCATTTATCCTCTTTCCTTCTTTCTGTATTGATGTATTTGAAACCATACTTGCACAGTTGGTACATATGTTAAGGAAAACATAATGAGGAAAGCATATTGATTGGCTGAATTCCAGTCAGCAGCCACCTAGTGTGATAATACAAAGAGTTACGATTATGGCACCATTATTACCAGTCTAGTGTAAAGGGCGATGCTGAGACTAGAGGGTTATGTTTTATGCGAGAATGATCCTAGACGTGCAGATTTCACTCAAACGACTCACAGAATGACTAAATTAATATTTGCATCTTTCTGCATCGTGTCCCCTTGCTTTTGCAGAGATTATCTACAGCTGGGTGTTCAATGAGTTCCCCTCCTTTGTTGCTGAGGACAGTCGGCGCTTCATCTCCCAGGACACAGGAAACCTTTACATCTCCAAGGTGCAGCCCTCTGACGTCGGCAGTTACATTTGTCTGGTGAAGAACACGGTGACCAACGCGAGGGTCCTGAGCCCTCCAACACCGCTAACACTGAAAACCGATGGTGAGGCTCTCATGGTTTATATCCCCTCTCCCACACGATCACCTCTAGATTATGTGAATGCTCCAGAAAGACAGATCTAATCAATTTCATTGAATAAGCCACATATAAAATACAGCAGAGACTCCACATTTTCCATTGAAATGTTAAGAGTTTGATTTTAGAACTTGTTTTGCACAGATGAGAATCTAAAAGCATGTCTTTATTCATAATCCTATTTGGCTCTTTTATGGGATTATAATGCTTTTGGAAAAAATAAGTTCAGATAAGATAGGTTAATAAAAGTGGGCCGGTCTCCTGCTTTCCACCGAGCCTCATGTTAGCGGAGGGTGTTATGAATTCCATACACACTGTAAATAGATAGTGAGCAATGCTTTAACATTAGTGTGGGGAGCTTCCTTCACTCACAATGTGCTCTGCTGAAACTGGCCATCAGGGAAATCATTTTCCAGCATAAAATTAACTGAATCAATGGCCCTTGCTGTGGATGGGATTTAGCTCTTTTATACAAGCCTCTCAGGAGCCGTGCAGTGGAGCTGTTAGTGGGATTCTGGTATGGATTTCACCTACAGGCTCTTTTCTTCTGACGACACAGAGAAATGTCCATCAAATCACAGGTGCCCGTTGTTGTCAGTGTTTCAAAGAACCTCCGAGATTACATCCCCAGTGAAGCTGTGAAAAAGGCCTCTGTGCCTTAGAACAAGGTTCGCTCCAAATGTTGCAACACCTATTGAAGATTACGTCCCTGCTAGCAAGATTCTTTCTCCTTATTTGCATAACTTTGTACGTGCTGGTCCACAGAGGCTTGTGTAATATCACATAACCATGTTTAATTGGTTTGTCTCATTAACCAAAGTTGCAAAATACAGCTGCTAAAAGGCATGAGGTCAATCTGCGTGCAGCATTTTATTATGCTTCATCACTGGATAAATAACCAGGTGTTTTTTGTTATTTGTTTGTATCACTGAGCTCAGTGAGAAGCGAAATGGATTCAGTAACATCCATGTTGATGATATGAAGCTTTGATAAATCGACTGTTGGACACCACCCTCACCTGCATTAGTGCCGGGCCTAATCAAATCTCTACAGCTGTAAGGCCGTTATGCCAAAGAATGTCTTGGCATCACTTGCCCTGTGAATCTCATGATGTTCAGCGGCCCTCTTTGTTGTCATCGTGGTTAAAATGCCGAAAATGACTTTGGCAAAGCTCACGGCAGACGCCCAAATGTTCTGGTGCTCTGTGCAGCACTCAGTCATTGGAGTCTGACCAATCAGACACTGCAATCTGTGCCTGAGTAAAAGTGGGTTATTATTACACGGTAGACAGTTCAAGCTGGATCTGTGTGTGCCTCAGCGCTGTCAGCGCAGACTCTGACTCCCTTAATCAAAACAAGCACCTGCTCCATTATTCGCCTTGGGAAGCCATTGATCTTCCCTCTGCAATCCACTGTATGAAAAGGCTGAACACTAAACCCTAGGCTAATGCATTGCTTTTAAACAGACATCATATAGGTCATCTCAAAAACACCCTGCCTCTGATTTATCATCTTACACAGCAGAAGCTAGTGCATGATATTTTTGCAGATAGCTGCAACTTAATTTTGTTGTTGTTTCTATTATTTTGTATTTGTTATTGTTTTTATCAACCAATAGCAAATTTTCTTATATAGTATAGAAAAATATGCTTCAATTTATATCATTTTAAATTAACAAATGTTATGATTGGTTGGAGTGGTTTCCCTCTCCTCACCCACAGTGATAACAATGTTTGCAGGCACATGCCATCTTCACATAGCCATGTTTTCAGAACTACATGATAAATTGCTATTGACAACCTTAGGCCTACAGCCATATTGGATGTCGGCATGATTTTCTACTGACCCACATATTTTTGGTTGTGTAGTTAAAACATCTCATCATCTATTACCCAGAATGTACCAACATACAGTTTATACAATGTTTCATGTTAAACATCAGCATACTTTCATTTCCCTCTAGACTAATAGGATTGTTCCTTTCATTGCCTTAAAAAATAAATTAGTTAACTATTCTTGTATTGTGTTAATTGAGAATATGCAGCAATTATTAAAGTGCGTTTTTCCTGCCTGTATATTAAACTGCTGCACTATCCCTAAGAAGTGCCTTTATAACAGTAAATAATCAAAAAATAATAAATAACAGTACCAGAGATTGTCTATTATATTACAACATGTTTTGGACTGTTAATTATGTTCTGAGTATGAAGGATGGCAGCTCTGCTGATTCAGTATAAATGGAGGATCAGTACCTTTAGGGCAGCTTTCTCAATCAGCTGTACATATGGGTGTAACAATCTAATTACTCTTAGTATGGCTGAGACCCAGGCATCTGTCTAGTTGTACATAAACTGGTTGGATGACTGCTTGTGTACAGAGATTAGGAAAATTTTTGGAGAAATTAGATTTTGAATACTTCACTTAAAAAAGCCTGTCTATGTTTTACAGTTGTTCTACTGATATGGCTTACATTAGGTAAACCTATACGAACTCTTTGTCAATATTTTTCATTCCAAAGTTTCAAAAGTTCTCCAAACACCAAGTTATTACTGGATCAGACGGCTGATATAACACACATTTCTATGCTATTGAGTTGAAATCCCGGTAAATTTAACGACTGGCATCGTGTGTGAAATTGCTTTGCAGAAGAACAATGCAAAAAAAGAAAGAAAATACAATTTTCATGTAATTAATAAATAAAATTGGCACATAAAATATAATGCTATATACCAATGAGGGTCAGTGATATTTTAAAACAGCAAGGCTGGACATTTTCTTTTATTTCAATTCTATCAAATCCAAACACTGAGACTGCTGATGTAATATGATATTAAATGTGCTATGGCATGAGCCCGTGAAATATTGAAAAGTCATTATGTCTGAAGGGCTGCGTTGGAGCCATAAATGTTGTGAATGAGATTGAAATTGAAAAGTTCTTTGGAACAAATATCATAAAGCTCCTTTTCTATACGTAGTGGGCCGCAATTCAATAAACGCACTCCTCCTTTGCAGCATCTATTTGATCACATAAAAAGTGTCAGGTACATGTGGGAGCTATAATTACAATTTCTCAAATGCCGTGTCAGTCATTTGTCTCACTGATAATGTACATCACAGTGAATCTGTGCATCTGGAGGAGCACTGCACAAATGGTCTCATATGATTCCAACAGAAGCAGGTGCTGGGGCTGGTAGTGTGTCCAATCGCTAGTGTGATTCTGGTTGCGGTTTCCGTTCTAGTGTAAAGAGAACAAAGACTCATGCAATATTCATATCACAAGCTCTGGTTTAATAAGACAGATAATAATAATGAGATCCCAGGTGAAGTTGCTTTCCTTTGTTACTCCATATTGCTCAGTGTCATCTGACGCATCGTTGTAACAAATGGAGATAAATGGCCACCTTAACGTACAGAGAAATAAACAAAGAAAACCGATCCTGTGGCTTCCACCGCCGAGGTCTTATTGTTAGTGGCACTTAGTAAGACTGATAACATATTATCGCTTGTATTCTTCATAATGTGTTTGTGAAATGTAGAGTGGATTGCTAATTCTCAAGGACAGTGCACTACATTAGCCTGTTATCACTGGACAATATTTGTCAGTGCATCATCTTAATATTTGTTTTTGTGATACCATGGCACAATTACTTTAATACACAGTAGACATGTTTGTGCAAAAATGGCATTATGTTGGAGATACGTTACCAAGTAACAATTCTGCCATGTTTGGAAAAAATCTGCCAATGCATTGTCGAGTTGAATTGTCCTTAAACGCACACAAATGGGTAAAAAGTACACAATGCTTACATTGTTATGTCACCACACAGTGTAATTAAGATGTATTTAAATGTCATAACATTTGGTAGATTTATCAAATGTTTTCTACACAGAATTATTATTCTTTAGTTACATACACTGATATATCAGTCATTCATATCAACCCCTGCACAATTTAATATAATTTGGGTATTTTAAGAAGCCTAAACATTGTCAATCTTCATAAATTTAGATTTACTTCTACATTTAGTATGTCTTTTTTTGCTTACATACTACAGTGCAATATAACATACTACAGGGCTATAGAAAGTGGGCATCCACATTATTTTTCAAATTACTACACCCGGTCTGTGCAGCACACTGCTAGAGAAAAGTAAAGCAAATGGGAAACGGGAAGGTGCCTGTTTCAATCTTCTTTTTTTCTAATGTCTTCATTTCCTCTTTCTTAACCTTTTCCAGGTGTCATGGGTGAATATGAGCCTAAAATTGAAGTGCATTTCCCTACATCTGTTCTTGCTGCCAAGGGCGTCACTGTCAGGCTGGAGTGCTTTGCTCTGGGGAAGTAAGTAAACAATGGCATATTGCACTAATATAGGTAGCTGTTTATTGCAGCAGTATAATATTAATCGCCAGGAACAATAAAATACAGCCTATCACAGCCTGCCCAGTTGCTGTGAGAGCTTTTGGATAATACACCTTCTGTTTGTGTATCTTGTTTAAATTAGATTATCCCATTACCTGAGTGGGAACCAAGCATCTCCTGTCTTCAGGCAGGATGTTAAGTGAGTGTAGAGAAGTGCAGCATGGGAGCTCGGCTGTTGGATGACATGTTAGTGCATGGGGCTGGACTGAATAGGGATTTCAGCCCTTGGGGCCCATGTGTTCTCATAATTGAGAGCCCTAATGTATCTGTGTTTCCTGGTGCTTTCTCCCCATGAATGTAGAAAGCCAAGGTTATGTCTATGGGAAAAAATGAAATAGGTAGTAGTTTCCTGCCAGGAGGGGGGAAAGAAAGCTCTTGTCCATAGAGACTAAAATCCAAAGCACTTACCCTGGTTGCTAAAGTTAGCATTGCCGGGTTCATGGTTTACAAAGCCATGTTACATGAAAATATTTTCAAAAATTCTAGCAAAACAATTTCAGTCTGTTCTTTAAAAAAATTAAGTGAAGGGGTGTTTGACTTTACAAAAAATATTTTAAGATCTTACACATTCCCCACTCTGTTTTGTTTATTTGTTTATAATTATTCAGCATGAATTATGCATTGCAGACTCTGATCTTAAGTGCAAACAGTCTCTAATCTACAGATGAATAAGGACCTCGTAATTGTTTACCTTCATTTCAATTAATTATCCACATTATGGTTGTCATTTCCTACATATATAGACTCTGCATTCTAATCTCACAGCCCTTAGTTTTCCTCTGAGACTGAGCCAAAGTTTTTATATAAGTATACAGCAGCAAAACGACTTTAGTTCCTGCTCCCGTGATTCCCTCAGTGAAGTAATTTGTGCCTGATGGCTTTCAGTCAGACAGTGACTTAGCCCTGTACATATAGATGAAAGATTTATTAGTGCTGCGCATTTGGAAACGGCAGTCTTTATATGGAACTGAAAATGAAGTTAAAATAGGTTTTGTTCTCACGTTGATCAATATGTATGATGGCACCGCCGGCTAAGACGGTGCAGGGAAGCTCTTTGTCTGTGAATGCCAGAGCTCCTTGATGTGATTTTCTGTCTGTGATATTTGCCAGTGATGGTACTTTGTAGGCCACATTCAAGGGCAAAGAGAACAATGAGCCAATGAAAATGAAAGAGAGACCCATAAAAAACACAGTCTTCCTCTGTTTTAATTAGTTTTGCATTCCGGTTGTAACATTATTTTCAGTCATGCCTGCAAGAATGATGTTTTAGTAACTCGCGTGTACATGAGAATAAATTCTCTGTGGAACGATAATTGTTGTTTACTATTGTAGACCACCACTGCGTTTGCTGATGTTCCAAGTGGCTTTCACATAAATAAAACATACACATAAAAAGATAAAGGAGAGCATATGAATGCTGGCTGGAAGGGGGCATCATTAGCACTTTCCTAAAGGGCTTGTCACATCTTTTATGTGAACAGGACACGGTTCAAAGTATTGTCTGGCCCAGCGCGGTTCATCAGGCAGGAAAATTCAGTACACCTCCAAACAGGTATCAGTGGGGTCCCCCCTGAGAAATGAGTGGAATACAGCCTGTAGAGGTGATACAAGTCAAACCTGCAGGTCCACAGGGACAATGTGAGAAAGGAGAATTGGATATGAATGCTCACTGCCATCCTCTGAAGCACTCACTTGATGTTTTGTCTGACTTCTAGCTCAGCGTTTATGTTTTTAACAGTGTTATCGGTTGGTTTGGTTTCTTTATTGTCGGTTGAAGCGGTTGGGGTATATTTAATTTAATCACGAATCACTATTTAAGATGGTAGTCTGCTTTTTTACATTTTCAAAAAAGAATATTCAAAGCCCTGGATTTATAGTCTGCTTTATAAGAAGCTCCAGAAAACATAGTGCCGTTAGGTGCGTTCGTTTCAAAGGATATTGGAGTATGTTGCAGTGCAGTTCAAAAGCCTTGCATGTTTGATTGGTTGCACATTCTCCCACTCATTTCCACTTAAAGTTTAATACGTGGCATGCCGTGGATCCTTTCATCCAAATAGCCTTCGAGTGGTAGCTACACTTTTACCTCCAGTGATCCCAGAGGGAATCAAACTCTCGAAACCCTTGTAGCTTCCTCATTGAGCTACACAGAACCACGTTGTCCACATAGTGCCTCTGAATGACAGCACATTTTATACTGCTGCTGATTATACAGGCGTGATCTGGCTTTGTGTTTCTGCTGGATTCTCCCTAAAAAATAGTGTTGAATTTCCTAAAGGCAGCAAGACATTAAAAGCATAGCAAATGTGCTAAACAGTAGGATAGTATTTAGAGTTTAATGATCTTAAACGAACCATTTCTTGAATATATCCTGGTATTAGATTTAATTTTGACCCTTTATAATGGAACCCAGCCAGATGAGGGCACAGTAATAGGTGGAATGTCAATTAAGATGTAATCCACAGCGCTTGCCTGTGGGTACGTTTTCGAATTTAAAAGTGTACCACTTTACGAAAACTCCAGTGTGCGACACAGCAACACAAAGGCACAAAATGCTAAGTTTGTAAGCTTTGATTAAATCGACGCAAATAACCGATGCTTAATAGTTTGTGAGTTTTGCTGACTGTTTCATACAGAAGCAAAACTAACAGGCAGAATGTTCTCGTCTCTGAACTGTGTGAGCCTATTCCGTCCTGCCCGCCCCCAGTCCTGTGAACACATACAGGCCTGGTGCTCATTATTCAGTCTCCAAAGAGAAATTCTGCCACAGACTCAGGAAGATTCACCCCCATGTTCTAACCCCTGGAGGTATCTATACATTCACTCTGCTCACTCACTTGTCCAGAGTTTAGTTGGAAGAAAGGGCTGTAGCAAAAATCTCCAACAATAACATATAATAATGAGAATAGCAATCATAATAATAATATAAGTGCGTCTTGTATCATATTCATAAGTGGTGATTCAATCTCTAGGCCTTTCCTTAGTATGTGTTTATGTTGTTGTTCTACCCTACAGGGGTATTAAATGGAAATACCATGTACTTACAATTGGTCCCACTTTAGACCACATATACTTGGTTTTACCTGAGGCTGCAGATTTGGCCCCCGGCAACAACACTGTATGAAACTGTTTTTATTGTTGAGTTAACACACTATGGCAGTATACAGTTTGTGAGTGGGGTGGTGCTAGTGATGACTGTGACATACGATTACTGAAAATACTATATTTTTTGAGTTATATGCCTTCATTATCTGGAATTCATGGAGCAAAAAGTAGTAAAAGAAGTATTCATACTCTCTATGAATATATCATAAGATAAGTTCTGTTATGAAACTGCTATTTACCTGGAGATACACTTCATAATGTCATCATTATGTCATTATTACCAAACAATGACAAATTATTGGCTAACGTAAAGTCGTGATGACTTAACTTCTGCCATATGATCAGAAACTGTTTTTTAGTCTATAAGCTTTGGGTCCTGTCTTCACCCTTTACACAGACATCTCAGATGTAAGTATGTTTGTGAATGTTTGCCTGAGAGTCATGGAAAAATACATGGACATTTTTTAGCTGTTCACTTGCAGAACTCAGAGGCTCCAATAAACTGAAATGAATGTGAAACTGCTAAATATTACTCATGTTGATTCACGCTTTTTTCAGTGATGTGAGGTAACGAGTTAGTTATTCAAAAAAATGAGAAGTAAAAGAAAACATTTAAAACGCGTCAGTCTACATGAAAGTGCATGATATAAAGGCCATTTCAAAATGGGGGGAAAAAATCACTTTGTTTAATATAAAACATGCTCTGAATGCTAAGTTGAGCTCATTGCTGCCAAGTGCACTTCTGTGTCCTTGTGAATTTAGAGCAGATAAAAAAAAAAGCTTATAGATGTAATGTTTCCATCTTGGCTAAATGATTGATGGGTTCAGTGGAGGTTTGTAGGGTGTCAGATTTCCATCTTTCAGAGAGATGTCTATTCTAGTTGTCATACAGGAGCTTAGCTCATCGTACGACATTCTCTCACTTCATCTGCAAGTCATCTATCGTGAAGACCTATAGGGCGAATCATGAATAAACAAGGATAGATGGCAGTGCTCTCATACCAATCATAAAAAAATATACAGAATATTGTCCCTGTTCTTCTGGAAGCTGTGATCTGATAGGAGGGTCACTTGGTAAAGGTTAATGATTCCGTGCGTCGGTACTTATTTTTTACGTTGAGGACATCTGTAGGTCATCGCTGATGGTTTTATTTTTCACAGCTAAATGATAACTCCCATCATTGAGCTGTGACTAATAATTTTTGAAAAGCAAACATAAAACTCACAAATGCCTTATTTATTATTTTTTCCTACACAGTGATATAACTTAATTAATGAATAAATCATTGGTGCGCCAAGCTTAAGTATAACATCTAGGTGTTAACATCAGTGTTAATATAAGTAAGTATATAATAAAATAAGAAGTAATACAATTATTTCTAAATTTCTTGTGCTGAGGCAAACTGTAGAAGGAACTCGTCACGATTTTCTTAGCATTTTTATAACTATATGTACACAGTATATATAAATATATGTAACAGATATCTTCCCTTTTAGTAACTGAGTTTATAATTTAACTCTCCTGTCACAGTCCAGTGCCTACGATCACATGGAGGAAGATAAATGGCAACATCCCTAAGAAGGCAAGACTCCGGAAGTCACAGGCCGTGCTGGAGATTCCCAATATTCAGCTGGATGACTCGGGAACGTATGAGTGTAAAGCTGAGAATACACGAGGAGGCACTGCTTTTAAAGGACATCTACAAGTCTACAGTGAGTTTGGGCCTGTTCTCACGCCTGTATGTTCTTTTTAAATCATCGCACATTACGGCGCACAAAGAAGCAAGAGGTGACGTGTAGTTGTCCTCAACTCTGAGCTCCCACACTCCTGCCTGTGATTTAACTGACCAGTCCAATTATCCAACTTATAATCGAACAATATCTGTTTCTAATTATTCATTATTGTGAATACCAATAATTAGGACCATCGTGTATCTCAGCTCTTCGGTGAAATCAAATTATCTAATCTAATTTAGGCTTATCACAAGACATATCAATTAAAAATGCTTCGATAATAAATTATCACACTTATGTTTCTATTTTCCAAAGTGAATTTTTGTTTCGTTAGAACAGAGAGAAATTTTCTAGCCTACAGTATATTAGGTACCTATAAGCTTTTCGAATTACTACCTTCTCCCGTGCTCGTAAACATATCAGCGAGGGGGCATGTCGCCCATTCTTCTCTGCTTGTTCCATGTGCGCTGTCTCAAGATAATGGACTCCCTCAGCCTTGGAAGGATGCATTTCCAAGGTCCTGCACTCCTGGGCCACTGCTTATTTTGTTGACATCACAAGAAGAATGGGGAGTCTCATTTATAGCAGCCTCACGCTTAATGTAATCTACACGGGTCAGAGGGCGGTTTGAACTTTAATTGTGAGGAAGCTATTCCTGACCTTGACCATTTAATTAAACCAGGAAAAAAAACATATGTCTGTTTTTGCAAAGGTGTGTCATACTGTGCACAAAGCTAGCCACAGTTAATTCCTGTTTTTGTTTGTATTTTTTTAATCACATCTTTACTTTGACTGAATTACCACTGTACCGTCACGGTACCTCCACTCTCAGGGTGTGTTACTATCACTACTATACGTTGCCGGCAACAAACCAGGTTCAGTGGTAAAGGAAACTTGCATATAGCACTTTTTAAAAATTAATATAATGGTGGATTAACTTAATATGCTTTTAGAAAATGAGTTCAGGTCATTCAAACCTTGAACTCACAACCATGTCAGAGAAAGGTTTCAGGTTTAAGTCTGAGATGAAGTGATAATCTCATTTATAAGATTCATTAATGAATGAATGATTAAAAGAACACTTTGGTCTGAACCAGAGTTTAATCCAGGATCTCATAACAGGTTCTGGGTGTTTTATATATCATTTAAAACATTTTCTCTTTCCTCTTCCTGATGACTACTGCATCTCTCAGCCAGTACTCTGGTAGGTAGGTTTTTTTCATCGGGATGAAAGAGCATATTTAAGGATCAGAAAAAGATGTGATATTTCTGGGCGTATAGTGTGAATTAGATGTTTTTTCCAGGGGGCTAGAGCAGCAAAGCAGTGAGTGTTAGTGCATTAAGGATGTTCAAGACTGAAAAACAAAGTGTGTGCCATTAAAAGGCGGTATACAAAAATAAGGCATATAATGAGTTTAAATTATGCTAAAAGTCATAATGAGACAACTTCCTCTTGTAGTATGTTGCTTCTTTTAAGACTGTAGCCTCCGTGGTTTATGAAATATCAGTTACATATTCATTGTTATGTAACTGAGGGCGAAGGACAGAGAAGGATGGAAGAAGCTGGTGCTGGAAGCGACCATAGTCCCCGACCCTCAAGTATGAGGATGGGACTAGGGTAGGTTTTATCCATTGTTTTAAATGAAACCAATCCCACTGTGTGTGTTGTCAGTGCTTTTGTGTTTGTGTCTTCTTTCTCATATTGGTATGAGTAACTGTTCTTGTGCCTTATGTGTCTTTCAAGGATATTTTATTATCAAATCTTTTTTTTTTTCTATCTTCAAGCCCTGCCTCAGTGGGTCAAAATGATTAATGACACTCAGATGGATAGTGGAGAGAAGCTCCAGTGGGAGTGCAAGGCTACGGGGAGGCCCCGGCCCACCTATCGCTGGCTTCGTGATGGTTTGCCCTTGACATCCCAGGTACCCTTTTGATTGTACCACGAAACGTTTAAATTAGTCCTGTGAAATGATATGTCTTCTACATTGTATGGCCACGTTATATTCACATTTTATATTCACTAGCTACCTTTCTGCTGTTTTCTATTTCTAGGGTCAAGTTGAAATATTAAACGGCGATTTGACCATTCACAAAGTGCAGCAGACGGACTCAGGGATGTACCAGTGTGTTGCAGAAAATAAATATGGCTCCGTTTACTCCAGTGCTGAACTGAAGATTCTAGGTATTTACATTCATATCACAGTTTGAACATCAAAACAGACATTTTTTTAGAATTTTAATCTAAATGATATTTTGTTGATAATTTTAGTTATACTAAACACACAAAAGAACATTCACTGAAGAAATATTTGTGCTTTGCCAGACATATTTTTTGATACTCAGCAGTTATTGGTGCCTGAATAAGGTACCAGATGTTAGGTCTGGGTGATTGAAATGCAAGAGCGGAACACTGAACTGTGAAATGTGCTGATTGCCAATCAATGGCGCCTGATTTTGACGGCATGAATAAAAGAAGAATGCATATGGTTATATTCAATGAGGTGTCTGCACGTATCAACTTGAGGAGAGTTTGGAGCAGATCTACATTATTCTGTGGAGAGTGGAAAAAGAAACATGACTTGTAGCTATAGATTTATACTAATGGGAGCAAACGCTAGGAGAGAGACATCAATGGTTTCTTTGATGGAGTTTAATGACTCCATTAGGGTCTTATCTCCGCTCTATTGTTTGTCATCAAAGCAGAGACGGCATCAGAATCTCAACAAACCCCCACTTAGGACTTGACTTCCATTATATATTTATTAGTCAGTGCTATCACCATTTAATAATCATTTCCAATGATCAACAGTTGCACCTAAGAGCTTTTAAAATATTGCCACTGTTTGTGAAAAACTATTGTTACATGCTATTTTTTTTGTACCTAGCAAAAGATGCATAATATCTATTTGGAAAAGGAAGGACATTTAAAGTGTAGGGAACTTGTGTTTCTTGTGTTTTTCAGCTTTTAAGGCTTCAAGCTAAAAGCACAACACTTGTACAGAATGGCTCTTCCCTGTTCTGTGTTGATGCACTATTTTCTCCTTGTCATCTTCCATACTGGGACACATCTGGTGACACCCATTCCCCTTTTGTGTTTCCCCGAGGGACAGTTTGATTTACTGTCGGTGTGGCGTGCCCTTTTTTCCAAGGGAATCCGTGGCATTTTGAAAATCCTCCTGCAAGTGGACAAAGTTTGCAGAAAAGTCAGACATTTTCCTGAACTATCAGTCTGAAATCTGTGTTTGGTTGACAGTGTTTTCTCAGCAAGAGACGGAAGGTAGAGTTATTCATAAGCGTCATACGAGCTGACAAGGAGATACTTGAGCCTTTTTCAGAGTCACAGTGTTGCTATTTGGAAGGCGGTGATGAATGTTTTCATAACCATACCCCCCAGACGTCTCTTCCCAGTGACCTGTGCTCTGTGGAGATGTCCACAAGCAAACACTATCAGGACAGATTACATGGCTAATAACGACCTGACGATGAGCGATCACTGGAGGCTGCACGTGGGCCGCGGCTGCCCTCGTGCCTGTGATCTTGTCCCAGATCCAGCTCTTCTGGGAGGGTAGCAGGTGAAGCAATAAGGCGACTGCTGCTACCAGCTGCAGGCCTGTTCTTATTTTGATTAAAACAAATACTCATAGCAACTGCTCTGTTTTTTGCTGTGTTTTCGTGTCCAGAGGGACCTCTGCCACTCAGGCAGCTACTCCGGCTCAAAGGCACGACAAGTGTTACCAGGAGAGGGGTCAGCCTGTAGCTACAGAGGGGATTGAATTGTCAGTGTGTATAATGTCACATATAAAGCATCATTCTGGATTTGAATAATCACAGCTGACAAAGCCCTGCAGCCTGTAGGTGGCCTTGATGTTGAACGCAGAACCACATCGACTTGAGAGCCCGAAGCCTTACTTACACAATTTCTGCTTAATTTGTTCTCTTCAATGAGCCGTAATTATAAAAATGCTTATATTGTGTATTTAGTATTCACCCAGGCGGCCTGCTTAAATATGAGTTAAAACAATTTTCCTAAAAGCAAAGCAAATCATCCAGCCATGTCATCATTAACATTATGACAATTATTTAGTGATTAGACTTCACAACACAATGCATGTGCATATAATTGAGGTGGATACTGAATTAGCAGAGAATTAAGACAAACTATTTGATATAATATATTATAGAACTGTGTTAAACGCACAAGCATGATTTTAATCGGGTCATTAATATTTTGAACAAGAGGTCTTTTTGTTTTATCCCATTATTATTTATTTTTGAATTGCCACAATTGAAGAAGTGAAATGAGGATTGCACTTATGATTTAGTTTTATTTTAGCAACATATCGTAAATTACATTGTTATTTCTGTTACCAGTAGGGGGCAAAACTTACAACACAAACTCAGAAAAGCTTGTTGCATAGTGGCAAAAGGTTGTCACAGCAACACAAGTAGCATTTTACCTACGCTGATAAACATTTTTACATAATCTAACATTCTTTATTTTTTGTGACAAACAATGTTTTATTGACACCAGTAAGTCCTTCATTAAGAGTAGAGCTTAAATAATATAATGAACATAATGTTTTCACATATTTGTATGTATATATTAACATATTTTTTTTCCTCTAATTGATTCAAAAATCTATTATCACATTTGCTTTGAGCCAGACCTTGGAAATATTTTATCACATACTCAATTAGCATACATTCATTAGCAAGTTGACTGTGACATGACGACATTATCTTCTGAATCAATTATTCAGAAGATTTTTAAGTAAAAAGTTGTGTGTTTTGTCTTACGCAGCATCAGCACCTGTTTTTGTCCCCAATTCTATACGGGTCATTGCCACGCTTGGAAAAGATGTGTTGCTGGAATGCAAACCCAAAGCATCGCCCAAACCGCGGATCACATGGAGGAGAGGAGACAGGAGGATACAGCCAAACAGAAGGTACAGAAGCTCTCACAAGTAGCGGTAGCTTTTTACATCTCATTCTGATTGTGTTTGAATATGTAGAATATACTGTTTGTAATTGTTTGTCCTTGACATCCCACGGCTTGGTGCTGAAAAGCAAGGGGAATGCAAAACTAATTTTGTGAAAGGAAAAGTACTCTGCCTTATGTGCTTAGCAAAGAACATCTTTTGGTGTCAGACATAAGACCCATAAAGTATTTAATACTATTTAACACTGTTTTTGAGAAGGGATTAATTTCTGCTGCTAGCATTGGGATATGTTGTATACATTTTCTTTGAAGACAGTGTTGGATTTCTTTGCTCTTACAGCGAGAGAAAGTTAATCGCCCTGTAAAATATGTATGAAGTCGTGAAGCTTTTGTCTCCTTCAATATCTTTTTATTGTTTTTATTTTTTATCGCAGGTTCAGGGTATAAATTCACGCGTTATTGTTCTGGCCCAGGCCTTTGAGGAAATGTATACATGTCTGCTTGTGACACATCACAGTTTCATTACTGTAACTGAAATTAAGTGTCACTGGTAAAATAAAACACCTTAGGTAGCAGCAAAGCTCTGGAGATGCGTCCTCAACCCCACCTCAGTCTCACAGACGCTGACAACTTAGACCGTACAATTGCATTTGGAAATTCACATGCAGTTTGATGCATCATGGTTTATGAGAAACATCTCTCAGTTGTACCTAGAGGGGACCAAGCAGGGCGCGGGACCATCTATCAAACAGAGAGACACTGCTGAAATGATCAGTCACTGCTTAGCGTCCAGAGCTCTGAGTGAGAGAGTGGGACCTTCTTTATCAGCTGAGATTCAGCAGCCTGTTCAACAGGCTCGCAGCAAAGGGAAGCCGGTCGACAATCAGATGCTAAACAGACAGCGACAAATCTCGATGCCTCGAACAGCTGGAGCAGAAGCAGCATATTCAGACTTTAGTACTTATCTGCAAAGTATTGCACTTTCCATCAAAAGGAAAATGGTTCTCAGCGGTAAGATGGTGTTAGATCTTGTTTGGGTGAATCTGATGGATGGGGATTAAAATGACCGCTGCTTGTCTGAAATCTCATAAAGAAACATTTCAAGTCTGTCTTTTACTCTCCTCAAGATTCACACGTGTTCAAAATTTGTTTTCGTCTGATTTAGGACAAAGTCTGTGGTTAAGAAACTGGAAAATTGTTTCGAAAAACATTGGCAAAGCTCTTCACTTATCGTATTCAATCACTCATCATTAACTGCTGGTGTTTTGTACCATTTGCATGTGGGTCGTGTTCTTAATGATTTCAAAGAATTTCTGTGATCGTAACTTGTTTTACTCTCTTAACCTCCCACACTCAGTGCTTTTATTCAGTCAGTAATTGACACTCAGTTCGATGTTTGTTGCAACTTAATAAATGAATTTGATAGCAGTGTATTTAAAAGGGGTCACCACTCAATTAGGAATGTAGAAATTTAAAAAAAAGCTTAAATAACAGAGGAGTCGCACATCTTCAGTTGTTGGCCACTCCTGTAAGTATTGTCTGCCACTGCGTATAGTAAAGTAAAGAGTTTATGGCTGGAGAGAGGTTCTATTCTTGGAACACGGACAAAATCGAAACAGCTTCACGTTTATCTGCCATTGACAGCTGTGCTGACTTAATGAAGGTTTGTAATTAACATGGATTTCCTCTAATGTTCAGGGCTCTTCTCTTAAATGGGAAGTAATAATCCCAGGAGTTCAAAAGTATGTGACAGACCCAGTTGACACCCACGGACATTTTGCTAAAAACAATACATGTGTAATTGTACAATATGTACACATTCAAATTTTCATATGTTTAAAAACGCAGTATTGTGTTTTTTCATAAATACCACCCTACTGCAGCTCACTCCTTATTTCTCATCAGGAACCTTACTTCAATATATTATCATGCTGTAATCTTTTCCCTAAATTTCCTAAATTTCCTAAGGTCAAATTGATTTGCATGTTTTATATTCCCGACCGTCCCTATCTTGTCTTTTCTGCCTCAGTGTCCTTGTCCGATGTAAATTTCTCCTGTAAATTTAAATTTGTCTGATTTAAATTTCCCCTGCAAACGTCTAACTGTCTGTGTGTGCCACGCCTTCGCAAGTGTCTCTTTGCCAATTTCAATCGCCTTGCCCATGATGGAAAAATCTCACTGTCCGTATAGATAAACAGAATTCCAAACAACATGAATAATACCACACTTGATTTGACAACAACTATGTAAATATGCATCCCCACCTCAGTGAGCTATGCTGAGATTATATTGTGACATAAATATTTCTGTTTTGAATACAAGTAGTAGTGTTGGTACTGGGAGGGGGAGCAGCAGTAGCAGTTAATTTGCAATACAATTCTTTTGCATGATTCCTGCTCTTTAGTTGCATGCTAATATGCTGTTGTAGGGTACAGTTATACACAGCACTTAACTGTCAAGCTGCTATTTACGATTCTGAGATGGTGAAAATTTTAATACCACGTTTCTAGTGTCCTTCAGCCGGCTAAGGGAATACTCACGTATGCTGTCAGGAGGATGGCTCTGTGATGTGCACATCTCAGATTGTGTCAGATTGTTACTTTCAACTCATCTAATGCAGATGTACTCACGGGTTCGTCAGGTGGATTCATGAGCACTATACGTGATGGATGCTCCATTTATTTAGATTTATGGAAATGTTGGTGCACAGGAACAAAAGAATTGCAGCGGCTTTTTATTTCACGTTAAGTAGTGTTCTCCGCGAATTTTCTGAAGAGCTCCTGTAATGAATTCTAAATTGTACTGTAATTATGCAAATGGTGAGCTGTTTTTGTAAAAGGCACAGGATGGGATGAGGTGCATCATTGTGTTACACATTAAGAGTCAGAGAAACACTTTGTATCTTTGCACGTTTGATGTTTATAGTTTTGTGTCGCCTCTTTTCTTCTTGAGTTACTGAAAATGTGTGATTTAAATCAGCATCAGTGAATAGCATGTGTTTTAAACATGTTCAAGATAGGACTGAACCATATCTGCTAATCAGCCGCAGTTTTACACTTGTCAGTTGCTGAATAATCTTTATTGTAAGATTTTTATTTCCATGTTTCTCAGCTCTCTTTTAAGACAAACAACTTAATGTCATATTCTATTGGTCCTTCAAATCAGTGAACAGTCCGCTGTCTACTGTAAACAGTTTTCTTTTATATAAAATCTACTGTGTATGATTATTTCCGGAATGTCTGGGCAGTTAGTTTTGGCTTTTTGTCCCAGGTGAGTTTCCATATTCTTGTAAAACCGACACTAACGCCGTCATACAGTATGACCTCCTGCCTGAACCTGTAGTGCAACTGTTCATATGTGAATGTGTTGCTCATACCCAGTATTGATTTTTGTGTCCTCTGTCACAGGATTATGTTGTTACGGAACAACACCCTGAGAATTGTTAACTCCAGCCGAGCAGATGAGGGGAGCTACGTGTGCCGGGCAGAGAATCAGCTGGGCTCGGCAGAGATGACTGCCATACTGTGGGTAAAAGGTAAGCGATGCCCTTGGGGGCTTTATTTTCTGCCAAATTAGTACGAGTCAGCCACGAGTAAACAGTCCCCAATGTCATTTTTTTCCCCTGACACCTTTTGCTCCGGTGCCAGGAAATTTATCGTGCTCGCTCGACCGTGGGCTCTCACGTTCCAGAGTCCTGTAACAAGGACGCTCTTAAACTGCGTTTAAGGCTTGTGTCTCATTGGTCACGCACACTCAGGACGCGTTCCAGATCCGATCACTGAGACCACACTCGGCGGTGGTCTGAGACATGTGTGGCTACCTGTGAACGCAGTGCATCCTGGGACATGTTAAAAGGACCACCCGCTGATCTGAGGTCCTCTCGGTCACTGCAGTTTCATAATGAGCCAAATAAAATTTTTACACATCTCAATCTTTCCCATGCATGCATTTATTTTTGGCCATCAGCACATGTATGTATTTAAGGGAAAAATATTGAATTGTAGAGCTTTATACAACCGATGTATTCTCTGAGCAGCTCCTTGCCTTGCCTTTCTCTCTTCCCCTCTCTCTCTCTCTCTTTGTCTTTCTCTCTTTCACTCATGAACAATGAGCCCGTCTGTCATATTCAGACTCTCTAACACAACATCATTTGGTCTTTGTGAAAATGACATGCCCATTTATTTGCATACAGAGCAGGGAATTGTGATGTGATCCCAAGAGATGCACATGGAGATGCATTTTAATGCCAGGTGTCAACTGACTTCCTGAGAGCTGTCCACTTGCCCCTTGATTCTTCCATACATTTATGAATACGGCCATAGATGCACTGTTTACAGTCTAGATCGGGCCTAAGTAGGATATTTCTGACTTTCCATCTGGCAAAGGTGAGTGTCAGGGGAACCCGACTCCAAGTCAGGTTCGGGTTCCCCCGATCGCTCTGGCCGTCATGTCACAGTCGAATGCAGCTGCTTCAGGTTAGCCTGTGGTGACAGTGCAGCAGCTTTGTGCTTGCAGAGGCCATGCGTGTGGAGCTGAGTCCGATCAGAGTGGAGGTCACAGTGGGGGAGAGTGTGGTGCTGAGCTGCAAGGCGACGCACGACACCTCGCTGGATGTGGCCTTCCAGTGGTTCTTCAACCAGAGACCAATCAACTTCCAGCAGGATGGTGGCCACTTTGAATACATCCAAACAGTAAGAGCCAGAGTAAGAGCAACAGTAAGACAAATAGTACATTTATCATGTTGGATATGGGTCCATCTGTCTGTCTGTTTGTCCGCCTGTCTGTCTGGCTTCCTGTCTGTGCATCTGTCGGTCTAATTATAAACAGGTGTTTGTGTGATCTTATGGCTCAAACTTTTAATATCTATATACTTTTTTATATTTTATATTTATTTGATGTGTATTATACACAAAAGGAGGCAGTTAACCTTTGCTCCCACTCAACCTCGCCTTTGCATTGTTAACTCTGACATTTTACCTTTTTTGTAGGACCTGGGTTGTTGTCTGTATTTGATGTATCAGGCCAATATGTTTCCCATGTCCATAAAACAAAAGAATAAAATGCTATTTTGTAAGCGAGCAGGTAGACCTTGCTACGTCACAGTCCCATTAACAATAGACGTTAAACTCGCGTCTTTCCTGATGTGTCCTCTACTACTACTCATCCCCTCCCTGGAGAGAAAGCTTTTGCGGTGACAATCCATTACAGGGAGAACAGATTCCTGGCTGATGCATGGTTTGTAATTTTAATCAGCTTTCCTACTAAACAGCTGCCTGTAGACCTTGAATTATTCCCAGTTTTGCCCGAGGCATTTCTCATTTCAACAGAAAAAAAATACCACTAGCTGAAGAATGTAGCAGCGAGCACGCACCTGAATTAAACAGGAAGCTCTCAGGCCAGAGGAGTGTCTGGGATAGTTGCACTTTTTTTTAATCGTGCAAAGCACAATTACTCTTTGCTCTTCTATAACGCCTGGTTTTTATTTGTTTTGTTTGACAAATTGCAGCAGTCGTCAACGGTGGACCTGATGATTAGAAGCATCTTGTTGAAGCATGCTGGGAAGTACGGGTGTCGGGCGCAGACGAGTGCTGACAGCGTATTCGCCGAGGCGGAACTTCTCGTGAGAGGTGAGCTCGTTATCTTGACAATGCAACAGTTTCATCGGATTGGTGACCCGCGGTCTCGGAACTGGAGCGCTTCTACATAACACATGTCTTACTGTAAAGACTGTTCCATGACTAGTCTTGGGGTTATTAGCAGAGATTAGCAAAAGGTGCTGCAGTGTAAATATGGGTCTTTTAAGCGATTCTGTGAAATAATGTTAACATTGTCTGTGAATCGAGGGAATTAGCCACAAATTTGACCTTCTGTTTCCGCGGGTGCAAGGAGGCGGCTAATTAGACATTAGGAATTCGCTCCTGGTGAAGACCATCGCAAGTTGACTGTTTCACATTATTGCCCCCTTTTGATCATCTTGACTAATTTTTATGGTCGCTGTGAATATGGCCGGACAGACGGTCTGTCTGCATGAGCAACTTTAATGCGAGCCGTGGAACAGCTTGGCCAAACTGTCGCATTCAGTGGCGGTTTCTGAATGCTGCTGATGCGGTAATGTAACAGTCGCCGTCCAACCAGCCTTTGGTTTGTTCTTCACTGTCTCATGGTAATACAGCTACACCTGTTTAAGGCCGTAATGGAGCCAGAGGATTGTTTCTCATGAGGAAAAAAAAAAGTTGTGCAAATGTATGTTTTTAACGTAAATGGAACAAACCTCTTGTACTTTTTTAAATGAAGAACTTGTTGTTTAACTTCATCATCTATCTCCATCATAACTAATACAGGTAGAAGTGAATTCAGTGCTATTGAAGTCAATAAAAATGGGGGTTCTGTCCATGTAGCGACGCAGAAGGCGTCTTTATGTCCTGACATGCAGATGCGTCTGTCGGTGTAACCTTCCAATGGGCACTTTTTGGGGGACACAGTAGATTGGTTTTCATGGAGCGCACCAGCTGCCCACTTTCCGTTTACAGCTGTTCCCCCAAGAATCCTCACACATTTGCTGCACTTGCAGATTACATTTACTTCTGAAGACTGAGGTAAACATATGTTCAGCCGTATAAAGACACGGTAAGGTCTACCACACAGTCACGCTCAGCAGAACTGGCAAACTGCCTCTGAACACCCCCCCCCCCCCCCCCCCCCCACCCCCCCCAAAAAAAAAAACGAAACGAAAAAGACAGCTCCTGGATCCCTTAATCAGCATGAAATCCCTGGCAGCAGATCTGTGTCAGCCCAAATCCTGTTTCATTTAAGCACTGTATGTCGTCTTCTTGTTTGCTGTTTGCTATTGTGAAGATTACAATGTGGAATTGATGTTGTCACCATATGCACATCCCTCTTAACGCTTGCACGGCTGCATCCCATCAAAGCATAGCTAATAGTACTGTAACTATACATGATGAAGACGTCACATTATGGACCCATTTAGAACGGATTTAAACAGCAGCTGCAGTTGTTTTTCTTGCTTCGGTGGTTTAAACCATTCAAACCTATAATTTAATCTCTGTCTCGTAATCTTTCCTCAGGTCCTCCTGGACCCCCCGGAGTGGTGATAGTGGAGGAGATCACTGATACCACAGCGACCCTGTCCTGGACTTGTGGCCTTGACAACCACAGCCCCATCAGCACCTATAATATACAGGCCCGCAGCCCATTTTCATTAGGCTGGCAAACTGTCAAAACAGGTAATCAATAAGGAGAAAATTGCAGCCCCTCGATGTTGGCGTTAACGCGGGGCTGAATAAGGGCGATAATCCTGCCCACAGTTATGTACCAAATTGTGATGTATCGAATCAACTAGAGCAGGGTTGCACTTTTTTCTAAGCGACATGATTAAAATTTCTTGTGGCAATTTACTTCTATATATTATTGCAATCGGTCTTTTAAATCTCATCCGGAGAGTAATCAGTTTGTTACACTTGCTCCGGGTAAAACTCTCGGGCCTGACTGTCAGATACTTGTGGAAGAAGTAGAACGTGAAACATGGTTCTCTTTTCAGTTGTTTTGTGTTTGAACCTGGCAATTGTTTGTAAAGACCCTCACGGAAAGTAATTTGCCTTTTATATCACATCTCACTGATGTAGATGTTTTGTCAAGTCAGCCATTGTTGGGAAATGAACCTTCTGGGCTTGAATTACGATATTTATTCATGTCCATTTGGCATCAACACACTCCAGCTGCTTAAAAAGAAGTTCTTGTTCTCTGCCTTGGCATTAAAAAACATCAGGTACGATCCCTTAGAATTAAAGGCTCTGTAAGCTTTGTGTGTAATCCTTCTTATTAGGCCATTTGCCAATAAAAGTAGAGTTAAAGGTGAATAAATATATATATAAATCACACTTTGTATGCACGCCTCTCACATCATGTCTCTTCAACCACATTTAATTTGATAAAGCGCAATTAGGACTGTGATGTCTTGGTGTTCTTGTCTCGGTGTTGAACTTGTCCAGATTAGCATAAGGGAGACAGGGCTTTTAGCTCCGGCTCCCTGCAAACAGAGTTATCAGCCGGTGTTTGAATAGCAGCTTGCTTGACTGAGTGGTCTCATTGTGAGCTGCTTTGGATGATAAGAACCTAAGCTCCACCGCTTTACCGAACGTCGCTCTAGTCAGCATAGAGAGACCTCCGCTTCGTTTCTGACACGGATACGCGTTCAGTCAATGTTTGTTTGTTGTCGCTGTTCCAATATCAAACAAAGCCTGATGACTGCATCCCCGAAGAAATTAGATTCGTGGTGTAACCTGCTTGTAAAACTGTTTAGAATACATGTTTTTTTTTCCTTTCGTTCCATCTCAGAATGTTGTTTATATCAACATAGATCTCTTTCATGTAGTCTTTCACATAAAGTCTTTAAACTGATTGAAAACAGGCTCCGGCAGTGTCATGAATTATACATAGAAATGTGCTGAAAAGCTGTTAGTGAGTCGTCGTTCGGGCATAAAGATGCCATGTTTCTGGGAAACTGTGCATCGTCACCACCATATGCGAAATCACAATGAATCAAGAGGGACCATGTGAACCTCTACAGTATAGAAGAACTTAGAGGGTGATATTATTTTTGCCTCCACAGCTCAGTACTTTGTGTTTAAAATGAAAACTATGGCTTTGAGGTTAAATTATCAACTCTCTGCTTTCACACACTGGTGTAAAGTATCCCCTTGTTTCGGGGGAACACAACCTTAGATGGCTGCCGTGCCCAGTAAAGAACCTCTTAATGGTCAGCCATAAAAAAACAAAAACTCCCTGGCTACCCTTTCTGCAAGTACATTATGTTAAGCAGAAGGTTCTTGCAGTTTCCATGACTTCGTAGCTGAAGGTCTGTGATTCTTGTTCTCTTTGTGTTAAGACCCAGAGCCAGTGACAGGGGACATGGAGTCCGCTATCGCTGTGGAGCTCAACCCCTGGGTGGAGTATGAATTTCGGGTGGTGGCCAGCAATGCAATCGGGACTGGAGACCCCAGCGCATCTTCGAGAGGAGTGAGAACAAAAGAAGCAGGTGAATCATCTGCGGTCTAGAACGTTGGTTAATGGACTGTACCTCGTTCACCCCTAACTGAAAATGTATCGCGCACCTGCCCCCAACATCATGAACATATTATATCCCCTTGGTTAATACACTCAGGTTTAATTGGGCAAGCTGCTTACAGGAATTTCAAGAAGTTTAATGTTTTTTGCCAATACAGCCCCTCCCTTAATGGCCTGAGGCAAAGACGCGGTAGAATACGCTATTTATGGCATGCTAAAATGCACTGAGACGGGTTGGATCTAATGTGCCGCTTCACGGACTGCTCATTTCCTCCTCGATAAAATGTAATAATTACAAAGGTCAGTGGTCATTTGGTAGCGGCTTATTTAATCTGTCTCATCTCCTCATCATAATTAGCAGACTAATTACTGTATCTGCACACAGTCCGTCCTCAGACACACAGTCCATGATCCACAAATGTCAACAAAAAGTTGTCAAATTCAAAGCACAGAACTGGGAACTATTATCACTCAAGGGTTGATTGACAGGTATTTTGTGGCAGACACAAAGACAACAGAATGAAAAAATGTTTCAAATATGTTTTTATTTTGTTTTTCAATTTTTTTTCTGGACAAAAATGTATAATTTTGCTTAAAGAACAATTTGAAAAAAAAACATGGTGAAATGTGTTTGCATCGCTGCGTCAGTAACACAGTTTTCTATTTCACGCAGTTCCATCAGTGGCACCAGCGAACGTAAGTGGAGGAAATGGCCGCAGGCATGAACTGGTCATCTCATGGGAGGTAAGTTCTCTGTAGAACGAGCATGACTGCACATGTGTTAAAAAAACAAACAAACAAACAAACAAACATGTAATAGTAAATCTGGAGTTGTAGTGAACCAAACTCTGATTTCAGTTGAATAAACAAGAGTTAATTAATGATTTACTCTTTGCAGCTCGTATCTTGGAATGTCAATGACGTGACATTCAAAATGGAGTGTTTTCAGAGAGGATTTAATAATAACATGTTTTTACACGCTGTATGAGACCTTGAATTTCAAGATGCTTGCAAAATATTATCTTGCTTTTTAAGGAAACTGAGTCAGTGTGAGTAAATCTAATCCCAAACAACATATTAATAACTTATATGTGGCCCCCTACAGACCCATATGGTGTAAATATTTACATTTGAGAAAGTATAATTTACAGAGATTTAAAACATTATAATACATTTGTAAATGAGATACATAAATCAGTTGGCATGATAATCCAAGAAACAGGAATCACTTAATACACCTGTGCTGAAACTACAGCTATGTCATGGTCCTTTAGGATTTAAACTGTCACTATGTAATAAATTCTGCATGTAATTGTGACTTAATAATCACGTCAAGGCTGCGGCTGCATGTGGCATTCATTAAAATCTTCCCCTTTTTGCTGCCTGGGAATACTTGTCAGACATTATTATGGGGATTAAGCGTGGCTGATGGACGACGCTCCTCCGTGTGGCTCCTAAGCTGGAAGGAAACGGTCGGATGACTTTAAGATATACATGTGATTGATGTCAGTCATTTACAGTCAGTTGTGTATACTTGAGTAGCTGTGGTTTCATTCAGTATGTGCTGGGGATGAGCATTTTCTTACCTGACTCCAGAGTGATGTAATTAAACATAGAGGAACGTTTCAACAGTGGGAAAATGATGAGAAGTGTCAGGAGATGTGCTTAAAATAGGAAAAGAGCAATGCACTGGTGGATTTTCTGCATTGTTTTATAAAAGACTATATAGTCTTTTATAAAACTACACAGTACATTGCCATTATCTGATGCTAACCATGTGGTATTTCAGAACTTATTTATTAAAGTTTCGCACAAATTTCCAAATGGAGTTTCAAACTAGCAGTATTGAAATGTTTGCGTGGTGGGATTTTGTCGCTTTAGTCTGAGAGTGATTACTGTTTTCTGTGGTTGAGGTTGAGGTTGGTTTAAAGCCGGTGTCGCTGAATGATTTATCCAGGTCTGAAAACCGTGTCTGCACCTCCTTATTGCTGAGGCACAGTTTCCAGCTGAGGAACCTGAGCTCTCGTGCAGTTTAATACTGCAGGAGCTTCAGCAGACACACCGGTCAGTGCCACAGCTGTGGAGACTAAGATAAAATAACCCAGGAGCAGGGGGGGTACACTCATCTCCCAGGAAACTATGACCCTTCTGATAGAAGAAGCGAGTGTGATGCACATTGTATCGGTGTAAGTGTAGCTGAGGTGAGGTTGTGGTCTCCACGGTTATCAGTGGTGTAGGAGAGAAGGGTTGAGAGGTGTGAGTGGGCTTAGGTGAGCATCCGTCATTAGGGCAAAGTGCGTTTTTCCATTTCAGAGAGGAGAGAGCGAGTCGACCCATCTGCTGCAGTATCCAACGTGATATGTCAACAGTATCCGACTTTTCTGGTTCCTCTGAATTTTGATTCCTCGTCGGAGGATTTGATCGGGTTGAGCGGGCTTCAGCCATACCAAGCTGGAGCGAACCGGATCGGAAAGAGTAGAGTCAGTTTGACCTTGATTCTACACTTGTTGGTTAACTATGACCTGGATGACCGAGAATCGGACGCAGACAGATGGGGAAGACTAAAAGTTGAAGTGCTTATTGTGAAAAGGATTCAATTAAGGTTTTTTGGTATTAGAGGGATTCAGGTTGTGGCAGCAGCTAAAATATACACTTCTCCGCTGATACATTAAAGAGACATATTAATATTATTTTTCCCAGACAAAAGTCAAATTTACTTGCAGTTGTTCTTTGGGATTGGCAATAGCACATCCTCACAATCATCTCTCATTGCATTTTGAACAGGGTCACATTTTTTGTGCTGGAAATTAGTTTAACCATCCCGGGTCTCTGAGGGCGCAGCTTGGTCTCGGTACCAAAATATGCTGAGGTAGCTCATTGAAGGTCAGCTGAGCAGTATATTAACACGGCCCCGCATCAGCCGGGCAAGGGATTAAGATGTAGGGCATTTAAAATGTGGTCCCAGCGGAGAGGTGCGACGATGATTAACTTTGAATCCCAACGTTGTTCCTAATAAACCCAGGATGTGTTTATGCATATCTGTTTGTACTCAGTCATGACAGCGGCCCAACAAAACGTAATAAATCTCACACTAAGTGAAGTGGATATTAGTGCAAACTGTTTCCAAGTGGACGGCTTGGCGTTCAGCCAGGTTTAGGGCACAGAATTATGATGGAGCGAAGCTGATCTCGATTTGCAATTGAGATCAGTTGAAGGATATATTAACAGGGGAACAGTGAACAGATGTGCCAGCCACTGACAGTTATTCTTGTAGTTATTAAGTATGGGAGCCAAACTGCCACTGGGAAGATAACCTTCACATGAGGAGAAGTGCACC
The DNA here is from genome assembly GCA_016785345.1 of Trinectes maculatus. Classification (NCBI taxonomy): domain Eukaryota; kingdom Metazoa; phylum Chordata; class Actinopteri; order Pleuronectiformes; family Achiridae; genus Trinectes; species Trinectes maculatus. The sequence continues at coordinate 127,789 of JAFBJQ010000373.1, read as the reverse complement.
TCGGTGGCACATTATGGAGGATAATGCTCGTTCCAGATGGGACGGTGTTTGGCGGTAGACCGTTTCCTATTTTTAACTCAAGAGCGTCATTAGCTCGGCCAGCTTACCACAGCGACGACCTCCGTATAGATAAATACCGGGGCCCATGTTGGAGAACGGTACAAAGGCTATTCCGTTGTTCCGGTTCCACAAAACAGGGATTGGTGCGAGGTCAGATACAAAACAAAAACAAAAAAAGAGTCATTTCAAACTGCATAGTTGAGTAATTACAAAATGTTTCTCACTCAGAGTTACAAAAAAAAAATCGTTAGCTTTTTTTTGTTTCAAGCATCCTTTAATGGAACAATTAGTTGCCTCAGCATCATACCGAGTGTAGACGTTATTGAGTCAGCCTAAGGTCAATTCACTGAAGCAAAGGTCATACCTGAAAAATTAAAGTACTTCCCGATGCTTACCCTCTGCATGTTGTGTGGACCAAATGGTCGTCACCTTTCAATAAGTCTGTCAGGTTCAGTGGGCAGTGCTCTGATGTTCTACTTAGACACAGTGTCCTCCTTTTGCTACTTGGCATTTTCAGTCACTTTAGTTCTGCCTTGTTTCTTCTCCTTTCTTTTTTTTTCAAACTTGTTTTTATTAAACTTTTTCTTGCAAAGCAGAAGTGTCCTCCTTTTGCTACTTGGCATTTTCAGTCACTTTAGTTCTGCCCTGTTTCTTCTCCTTTCTGATAAATGCTTTTGCAAATAAATCAGGACATCGTCAGTGATCAATGGAGACGGATATTAAAGGAGACGGACCAGGAGCGTTGGACCTTTTTTGGCAGTCGAGCCATGTGAGCGCACGGCAGAACCGCCTCGCCAATCATCTTCGTAGTCGGAGTAGTCGGAGCGTGTGCGGCCACGGCAGGGTTATTAAGCAGGATGAATGACTCAACGGTCGCCGCAGCTTCGTTCAGCCGTCTCATTAGAGTCGACTTTTAGAGACTGCTTTTTCTTGGGCAGCCGGTGGAGGGACCATTAGTGATGCCCCCATAGTCACTGAGCTCAGCAGGCCCCGCCGTTTCATCCAAAAGACTTGCCTTCTCACTGTCTCCACGTTTTTATGTAACCATCTCAATTCCCAATCCTGCAAGTGTTTGACTTAACTGGCTAATTTGTTCACGCTGTTTTTAAAATATTCCTTGGCATATCCTTTAAAAGCATTTTCCTCCCCTGAAAATAACTTCTGACGGAAGCTAATTCATTTTCACTAATCTTCTCTGTAATTGGGTAGTCATGGTGATTGGTCAACGTTGAATGAAACGTGAACTACACCTACACCATTCCCTCTGTAGCCTGGATGGTTTATTTGGGTGATGCCTCCAGGGGACAATCTTCCTCTCGCGCCGATGCAAATCAGCGTGAGCAGCAGAACTTGTTGCCAAAAACAGGTGTACAGGTGTTTGTCATTTATTAAATTCAGCCAAAGATTTAATCCCTGCAGCTCATATTTTAATTAAATTCGAGCTCACTTAATAAATTGGTATTTGATTTGATTAAGAGCGGAGCAGCTGTGGAAGACAGCTCGCAGTTTTAGCGTTTGGGGGCGATCGGAGATGTGCACGCTGAAGCCGGCACACAAACACTGTGTGCCAGCGATCCTCCTTTCAGACACACAAAAAGATAAACAGCTACATAACGGAGCCCGATATGATTTGCTTCTATTATGCAGGATGTTAGTGTGACTTTATTAACACTAACATTGACAGCTACAGTAAAAGAGGAGGAAATTGAAAACTGGTTTTGTGAGATTAAAGCAAATAAGACTTTTTTTTGTTTTGTTAAAAGCCTTGTATGCATTTAATAAGCTGTTCAAATGAGAAAAATAATGCTCCTTTATTTACAGAACTAAAGTGCCGGTAAACCAGGTTTGCTCTCGATCTCAGTGTTGGACACACCTGGGTGATTGTTTGTCTCCCTGTGATCCTTTCAGCCTGTGTCCGAGGAGTTTCAAAACGGCGAGGGCTTCGGCTACATTGTTGCGTTCCGCGCCAACGGGACCCGAGGCTGGAAGGAGAAGATGGTGACATCGGCGGATTCGACGACGTACAAATACCGGGATGAGACGTTCCCTCCCCTTACGCCGTTTGAGGTTAAAGTCGGAGTTTACAACAATAAAGGAGATGGGCCGTTCAGCAAAGTGGTTATTATTCACTCCGCTGAGGGGGGTAAGTTATTATTTGTGGTTGTGCAGTGTAAAAATAGCACAGAGAATTGTTTTTTTGTTGTTTTTTTTCACCATTTCCACTCGTTTCACAGAACCGAGGGAACCACCGACGGATGTGAAAGCCCACAGCATTTCTTCCTCTGAAATTAGGGTCACTTGGAAACCTCCCAACCCTGGTCCCGGAAGACCGAGAGGATATGAGGTTTTTATCATTTGATTTGTGTGTTGTGTGTTCGTGTGCACTTGACGGTCTGCGTGCGCGTGACTCTTTGCGTGTCATCGATTTCGCCTTAAAGGTCAGCTACTGGAGAGACGCGGAGCAGGAAGAGTCAGCAAAAAAGCAAAGAACGGCGAAAAACGAAACGTCCATGGTCTTAACTCGACTGGAAGGCAACAGTGTGTATCTCGTCACAGTAAAAGGCTTCAACAGTATTGGCCAGGGTCCTGCGAGTGCCGCCGTCACAGCCAGGACCAGAAAAGCCCGTGAGTGTAGCACTGACACCAATCACGTCATACTATATATGGAACGCAGGCTACCTGTTCAGTTTGCTCGGAATCCCCTTGTAAGGAGTGTAGCAATTGACCCAGTTTGTTGAGACTCTGTTTGAAGGTCAGTCCGAATTTGCATCGGGAATTTTGCATTCTCTTCTCAGCTCCGGCTCAACCTCCGGCCAACCTCATGTGGATTCAGGAGGGCAACAACGTGTCTTTGAGCTGGGACCCGGTGAAGGCAAAAGACAATGAATCCGATGTCATCGGGTACATGGTAATGAGCCTTTGCTTTGCTGGTGTCTCACGTCTGTTCGGTTTTTATTTTAGACAAGACGACAAACAGTTCTCCGTTGTCATGTGACCTCGTTAGAAAGATAAAACCACAGGAGTCTCTCCTCAGCATTTGTGTGGCTTTTCTTTTTTAAATTCTCTCGCCGTTTGTTGTTTTCCTGTCACTTGATTGTGACGAGCAGGCTGGTGAGAGGCACAAGACAAACATCGCATACTGACGCGTTCGACGAACACGCATCCAGAATCTAAAACTGAATCATTAAAAACAGACAAATGTTTTGGTGGGTTACTGCGGAGTATAGTCATAGTATAGTATAGTATATATAGTAACTCCACTTACAGCTCCACCTCCTATATATTTAATATGATCTGACTTTTTAATATACCGTAATCATAGCTGGATATCTGTATATGTTATATGAAAAAAAAATGGAATTAAAGAAAGTAAATATGTGTGTTTATGAATTCTTTAAGTTTAAGTGTAAAGGTGAGGTGGCTGTGTGCACTTCCTGCAGGTGCTACTCAAACAGGAGGGCAGAGGCCACAGCCAGGTGACGAGAACCATTAACCCGTCCACCGTGCTCTCGCTGCCTGAGGGAGGCACTTATATCATCGAGGTGCGCGCCCTCAGCGAGGGAGGAGAGGGCATCACCAGCTCCCAAGTTCGAGTTGTCACCTCCTCTGGTGAGATTGATACCGTTATTTCTCCACTCCGAGCAACACACTCGTTACATGACCACTGAAACCCAATCTCCGCACACAGAGCTGTTTCCTCTTTGTACGGGTTTCATGTTCTGCCCTTAATTGAGCCGCCACAGCTGTTGTGCGAGCCAAGTTTTTTTTTGGCTAATACTGTTTTAATTACCTCACCCACACAAAGCTTCCTATTCTCGCACAGCCAATTAACTCCCAAGCAACAGGAAGTTGCCGTTCTGCGTGCGGCGTGACCAGAAGGGTTGTTGTTTTCCTCCTCCTTTGTGCTTTACAATCCTTCTTTTTTCTTCTTTTAGCATAAAAGACATCGTATTCATAGCAATTCTTTCACATTCTCAGCTCATTCGTTTGGCATTAAATACGAACGCAGCCTTCTGTACTGACTCTTCGCCTCCCTCCCCCCCTCGTAGGTGTTCGAGCAAAAAGCAACCAGTGCTCGGTGCACTGCCCGTCACAGAGTGGAATATGGACAGCACTGCTCCTGGTTCTTCTGGTGCCTTCAGCTTCCTGGTGAGCCCACTGTGCCATACTCAGCTTCACAGAGGGAGCCGCCACTCTCCACTCCCGGTTCTCCTCGGACTGCCTGCTTGCTTTGGCCTTACCCATCCTGAAGGGCCTGAGGCCTGCTGGAGGCGGTCGAGTCTGCATACAGTTTCCATACAGCTCTCCTTACGTTTCTTACTTTTTATTTCCCTCTTTCTTTCAATAAGCTCCTGGACGTTTCATTCGCTTTGTTATTTTCACAGTAGTGTCGCTCTGTTGTGTACATTGTGTGGAACCACTGGTTTAACAGTTTCCTCTGACGTGGCGTGTTCCTCACGTTGGCGTTGGCGTCTAACCACCTCCAGAAGGCTCCTGCAGCTCTGAGGCTCCGCGGAGCGTGAACGATTCCCGGGAAGCTGCTGTGGTGGTAAGACAGGGATCAGCCGGCCTGTTTCTTCTCATTATGTATCTGCATCAATTTACCCCGCGGCTGCCTGACAAGCAACGAAGCAGAAGCTCAGTAGAGATAAGTGCATTGTTTTCTTATTCACACACTGAGGAGGAAAAACCTTTTTTATGGACCCGAGAATCTTACTATTTCCAGACTTGCTTTTTGTACGTTGTGTTACCTTTAGAGGAAAAAAAAAACAGTGGTGTGTGTCAGCTATGTCAAACTCTGTTTTTTGGTAGCGATTAAGCAAAGCTTGGTGATACAGTTTGTTGACTGTTGGATGTATGGGCACTTAACCTGTGCCGGAACACATCGCTAGACAAAGACAACTCTGTACGGACTCTCTGTGTCAGTGCGAATAAATGTGATGTATATTTTTTACATACTTGATGTTTGTCGTTTTTATATGAAAGCATCTGAGTAGAGTGCTGCTCGGGCTAATAGATCACTGATCCAAATAGGCATTCCGCTTTTCATGTCTGAATGTGAACGCACCCGGACCTGATCCCAAATGATTAATAACAAAATCGTTTTTTAGATTTTTTTTTGTTGTTGTTGTTGATCAACTAACTGAAGTACTTCACGACCTCATCTTTTCAATTTCACACTCCTACAGGTCTATTTCCTGTCTAATCTTTAAACTATTGCTGGTTGTGAGTTTGGATCGGCCATGTAAAGTGCCGGTATGTTGAATTCTATACGTGTGTGTTTTCTAGGCACATGCACTGCACTGCAGAGCCGAACAGGACTTCATCAGGAGTCTCTCGGCCTCCTCTCGGGCTCCTCGCCTGCCTTGTCTGCAGTAAAAGCTTATCTCACACTGGGCAGAGCTCCAAACGAATTTGCCTCAAGTGTAATTAATGTTAAAATGGAGATCTGTAGTCCTTAAGCCAGCTTGAGCAGACCTTCTGCTCGCCTCGCCTCCAGCTCCCCGGACTCTCCATCACAGAGTCGGAGTAACGTGGCTCGTTGCTCGTGGCTCGTGGCTCAGGTTCAGACCTGGGTAGCGGCTGAGCCGCGTCAGATAGGAGCACACAGGAGAACCGAGGACGGACACCGCTCCGAGCTGCACATTCACACCTCTGTGTTTTGGCCCAGTTCAAAGAGGTGTGTGTGGTGATATGTGCCCGTGTGTCTGTAGTGCCAAGCATTAAGCTGTTTAATGTGGATGGATTGGGGGGATGGAGGCGCTCTGCAGTGCTTTTAGCCTCTGCGACCACATTGGCTCCAACACGTACGGCACCTCCACAAAAAAAGTGCTAATGTAGCGACCTTTAATTATTCATGCAGCACCTGTCTGTGTTGATGCGTCTGATTTATGATAATGGATTATGTATACTGCAGGGGGGACCCATTTGGTTCAGAAAGCCAGAAGCTATAGTGTCAGCAGTTAAAACACAAACTCCTCCCAGGTTAATGCTCGCACGCGTGTGTGTGTGTGTGTGTGCTTGCATATACTGATATGCTGTAGATTGTTAGGGCTGATATATATGTTGCTTGAAATCCGCAGATAATGACTCCTAAAAGTTTTAGTTCATTCTAATTGTTCTTGTATTTCGTGTCACGGCTCCTGGCGGCGGGTGGGATGTCACCCAGGGGGGTAGATTGTAACATTTTCCTCAAGAAGATTGTGTTGGTTGTAATTAGCATGTAAAATATTTTTGTGTTTTTTTCCCCCTCGGTCCCTATAAAAAACATTTACTGTCGTTGTTTTGTTTTATGTTTACTTTTGTTCCTCACGCGTCATTGTGTTTTCTATAGGGGAAAGAGTACGGCGAGTGTATTTATATTATATATAGAGATGGAAGCACATGTAATCTAACAGCAGGGCGGAGTCTAAAGGATTCAACATGTCTGCTCTGAGGACACGTCAGCGGGACAGACGCTCCCCGTGAAGATGGAAGGAATTTAACCGATGTTCTTGTCTCTTGTGTGTGTGTGTGTGTGTGTGTGCGTGTGTGTGTGTGTACCACCTAATGCTCCTACATATATGAAGAGAATGTGCAAGAGTGTGTGGCGATCAAAGCATCCCTCATCTTTTTTATTTTGTCTTTTTGTTAAGAGGGTAACTCCTAACGTAATAATATTGGGGGAAAAAATGAAATCTTATGATATCCAAGTGAAAAGCAGCAACTGTCTCCATCATCATCATCATCATCATCATCATCATCATCCAAACAAAAATGTCATTTAGCTCTCTGAAATGTAAAAAGTCAAGTATTTGCATCACCAACTTTCAGGTAAAGGTCACGGCTTAACACTAATCACTCACAAACTGTGTCACACACACACACACACATACACACAGACATACCCACTCTGATAGCTCGGAGTGTGTCTTCGGCCTGTTGGTTCCCATCGGCAGTGCCAGGGATCCGAGACTGAGATGAGGGAGGTGTGAACGTGGGGATTAGAGGAGCAGCTTTGCACAGAGTCAACATCGGCCATCGCAGCTCTCCAGTAATTACTGAACTCACAACTGCAGTTGTCTTTGGCCTCTGAAACCAGAAGCACCATCTGTAAGCCAAGGTGCACAATGAGTTATTGCTGTTGTCGCTGTTGTCGTTTGTTGTGCTTCCGTTTCACTTGCTGCCAAATGTTTAACGTCAGTCTTTAGGCCAAGAGGTCAAACTCGGGGTCGCACAATGAAAACCATGTGTGTATGTAACGACCCCATGGCCTCTTGGGACATTTTCCATATGTTACACTTTTATCCATGAGGGCTGAGCATCATTAGGAAATATTCAAGAAAACAAAGAAGTTCCTCCTTTGATCCCGATGTAGTCCGACAGCATCGTTCATTTGCATGCAAGGATGGTTTTAATACATCGTCTCCATCGAGCATTAAAAGTTCAACTCTCAGCACTCGCACAACTTTGAAATATATATGTACTGTATGTAATGTATGTATGTATCAAGAAAAACAAAAACTCTCTGGAGAGGTATTTACAATATATATATATATATATACAGTATATTATTATTATTCATTCGTCTTATTTTATTTTAAACTAACACTGTGTGTGGCCAGTGGCCAGATGCATTCTCTTGGCAACAACAGCAGCTAATTCCTCATAAGGAATTAAAGCAGAGGCCCCTGCTGTGTGTGTGTGTGTGTGTGTGCGTGTGTGTGTGTTTACCACCTAATGCTGCTACATTCATGAAGAGGATGTGCAAGAGTGTGTGGCGATCAAAGCATCACTCATCTTTTTTATTTTGTCTTTTTGTTAAGAGGGTAACTCCTAACGTAATAATATTGGGAAAAAAATGAAATCTTATGATATCCAAGTGAAAAGCAGCAACTGTCTCCATCATCATCATCATCGTCGTCATCATCATCATCATCATCATCATCCAGACAAAAATGTCATTTAGCTCTCTGAAATGTAAAAAGTCAAGTATTTGCATCACCAACGTTCAGGTAAAGGTCACGGCTTAACACTAATCACTCACACAAACTGTGTCACACACACACACACATACACACACACATACCCACTCTGATAGCTCGGATGTGTCTTCGGCCTGTTGGTTCCCATCGGCAGTGCCAGGGATCCGAGACTGAGATGAGGGAGGTGTGAACGGGGGGATTAGAGGAGCAGCTTTGCACAGAGTCAACATCGGCCATCGCAGCTCTCCAGTAATTACTGAACTCACAACTGCAGTTGTCTTTGACCTCTGAAACCAGACGCACCATCTGTAAGCCAAGGTGCACAATGAGTTATTGCTGTTGTCGTTTGTTGTCGTTTGTTGTGCTTCCGTTTCACTTGATGCCAAATGTTTAACGTCAGTCTTTTGGCCAAGAGGTCAAACTTGGGGTCGCACAATGAAAACCATGTGTGTATGTAACGACCCCATGGCCTCTTGGGACATTTTCCATGTGTTACACTTTTATCCATGAGGGCTGAGCATCATTAGGAAATATTCAAGAAAACAAAGAAGTTCCTCCTTTGATCCCGATGTAGTCCGACAGCATCGTTCATTTGCATGCAAGGATGGTTTTAATACATCGTCTCCATCGAGCATTAAAAGTTCAACTCTCAGCACTCGCACAACTTTGAAATATATATGTACTGTATGTAATGTATGTATGTATCAAGAAAAACAAAAACTCTCTGGAGAGGTATTTACAATATATATATATATATATACAGTATATTATTATTATTCATTCGTCTTATTTTATTTTAAACTAACACTGTGTGTGGCCAGTGGCCAGATGCATTCTCTTGGCAACAACAGCAGCTAATTCCTCATAAGGAATTAAAGCAGAGGCCCCTGCTGAGAGGCCTCGTTATCAAGGCGCCATTAAGACCGAATCCAGAAGAAAAGGGACAAAGACGAGACGTTGCTTCCTTCCTCTGTGGATAACAACCCCCAAAACATTTACCTTTTTTTCTTTTTTTTTTAAAATACTGATACACATACTGATTCCGGCGTCCCTCAGCCGCACACAGGTGAATTAGTAGTCTGGAAACAGAATACTGAAAGCCTCGTGAAGGCAGACGTTGTGGAGAAGATGCTTCATGTCTGATTTCGGTGTTTTTCACAACGCGTTGCGTCACTGCTGCTGCAAAATAAGTCATTGACCAAGAATTCCCCCTGCAGGTGTAATTCCTTTCTCAGGACATAAAAGTCCCATCCGGAGATTTGTTTATAGAGATATTGGGATTCAGACAAATCCCTGCAGACTGATTGAAGGTGGTGGTTCGATTTTAGGCGAGCTGCATTTCTCCGGGTTCTGCTGGTGTGTGAGGGAACGTAAAGGCGGAGACGTGTACGTCTGCAGGGCTGTGCAGCGAGATATAAAGGTCAGACCTTCTCATCTGCCCACATGACAGACGTGACGTCTTCGTACCCTGGAGATAGAAAAAGATAGAAATGTGGTGAGAAAATGATGGTGTTTCACACTTTGTTGTTGTTGCATGTGATAATTGTAATCATTACATCTTGGAGGCGTTGTGTGAATCTGTTGCATTAAGAAACCTCTTGCCTTGTTTCAGACTCACAGACTCACAGACACTAACTGAACTGAACCACTGTGCATGTTGTGGAAACATCAGACCTGAGAGGACCAGGTCATCAGTTAGACAGTCGACCACCTGTCTGTCCACACGCCGCGGTCCTCACGTCCTGCAGAGCTGATCGTCACGTCCCGACGTCTCGTTAACAAGTCACTGTCAGACAGGAGGACGTCCATCACGTGGACCTGTCTCCCTGCACTGTCACACCTCAGGTAACGGCTCCAGTGACACACACACACACACACACACACATATCACTGTTGGATTCTGCTCTGACTCATTTAACTGCAGTTCACCGCAAACTTTTCACTGTCGGCAAAGAGCCAAGAGACGAAAACCATCAAAGTTCATCAGAGGAAACAGTGTTTGTTGTGTTTTGATTATGCTAAATGGGAAAAAAGGAATTTGCTTCCCTTAAATTTGGATTTGGGATTTTTTTTTTTTTTGTCACAGGTTCACATTGAAAAGTGCTGAATATCTTTTTAACTGCTGGCAGGTGGAGCGTCGCTCATGGTCGGAACACGGTCAGAACATGTCAACGCCATGACATATTTGGAGGTCAGAGGTCAGACATTAAATATATTTTTTTTTAAATGGAGAAGAAAACTAATTTTATTTAAGTAGAGGTGTTTTATCAGATGTTTTATCAGATGCACATGAATTGTTTTGATTAATTTCCTTTCAGATTCAGGTGAATCAGCGTCTCATCTTCTCGGATTGAGCTGTTCCGACCCGACGCTAAGATCTCGACCTGCGGGGGACGGAGAGAGAGCGAGAGAGAGAGAGAGGTAAACGCAGAGTTTAGATTCCAGCTGTGCGAGGGAGCATCCGGTTCATCGCTTGGCCTTTCACGGCTTCATTGGCCACTTCACAGTGAAGCCTGGCGCAGCGAACCTTTCACGTGGCTGACATATGGGCTGATTTAAAAGATTCCCCTGGTGGTGGGCCGCGGTAAAACGCGGATCAGCTGAAGCGATCTGAGGCTTCCTGAGTAATGAAACAGTCGTTATTACAAAGCTCCATATTTCCCCATTTGCGGCAGAATTCCGATTCCGTCTTGATGGAATAAAGTCCCTCTCACCCATCCACCTTCATGTTTGTGCTCCTACATCAACTTGACTGAGATGTGAAATGATCGTCCAGGATAACCTGCACTCTGTCATTTCATTCCCACACTGGGCGCTCGCCAAGCGGGATGGAGCGTCTTCCAATTCATCAACGCCGTGTGAGATCTGCAGAGCGGGAACATTAAATCATTAAATCCGCTCTTGGTTTTAAAAAAAAAACAACAACAACAAGAGAGACAACAATGGCGTCTATTCAGACGGCTTGCACTCGTTTCCTTGGAGCCATGATTTATTGTCAAGGATGAATGCGTGTATTGTGTTGGGTTAGTCGGATGGTCGGAACGAACAGGATGTAAAGGATGAAAAGAAAGGAGGAGAATCCTGTACATAAAGAGGTGACGTTCAGCTCTTCAGTACGGAGGCAGATTGTAATATAACGTTTAAATACATTTGTTGTGAGGAGTGTTTTCACATTTCACTAAGCATGGATGGATGGATGGATGGATGGATGGATGGATGGATGGATGGATGGATGGATATACCATTTAAACTGGGAATCCCAGCTGGAGAAGGTCATGTCAGCGCCCAACTCAAACACCCTGAAGGCAACTGGAGACTAAACGGATACAACAGTGATACTGGTAGAAATGATCAATACGTTACAGATTGTCCATGTTTGATCACCACCAGTCAGATCCTGCCCGACCACCTCGAGCCAGGTGTAGTCCCGCGTCCTCTGGCGCCGGGGGGGGAGTGCAAACCGGTAGAAGCACGTGTGCGGTGAATCGATATACGAGACGGCAGTGGCGGTGGCGATGGCGGTGGCGGCGCCTGATGAATGAGACAGACGTGAAGGTGATTGAGCATGTGAGCAGGTCTGCTCTGATGGGCTCTGCCGTTAAATCGGCCTGTACATGTAAATGTTTTCCCTGTAATTGGTCGCCAGAAGAGGTTTATGGCCCGAGGTGAACACGGATCTGCAGCGTTGGGAGGAAACTCCATTCCGATTTAATGAGCTGTAGGCCCGGGATGTAGGTTCACGCTCGTTTGAGGCCACCTCTCGTTGTACCTGGACTTTTTTTTTCAACTCGGGTGATTAATGTCCCGCGTTTGACCTTATTGACTTAAAGCTGCGATGAGGAAATGGCCCTCTTGAGTGCTGCACTGTAGCCTTCACTCAGACCCGCACGTCACATGTGTGGATCATGTTTCCCCGCATGGGAAATGAGTCCGACTGATTTTCCTGTACGGAGGAAACAGGAGAACAAAGTCATTTGGAAAATGTTCTGGGACGAGGATGGGGACGGGGACATCTTCAGGTGAAGTGGACATCAAGGCTCTTTTTTCCACTCGTGTCTTCTCAGACTAATCTGGCTCGGCTCCTTTTGTTGTCGTGACGACGCGACGGAGCTGACGAGAGCTGTAGAGTAAAGATGGGAACACAAAGCAGGGACAATTACAGTAAATCGTTAAACAGCAGCGCGTGAACGCCGTCGCGCTAACGGAGATGCATCTCATCTTCTGTCTGACTGTATGCAGACGTTTGATGTTGCACAGGAGAAGATGAGTGCGTTGTCGAGAGGCAAAAGAAAAAAAACTGCACAAAGGGAAATGATTTATGGGGAATTCTCTTATGTTAGTAAAATTGAAATGATCTGATGCTGTAGCGAGGGCGATGTTATTGTGAGGGCACAGCGTGGAGCCCGTCCTGATAGATGGCCGTAATAAAGTGTCGCCATAACGCGACATTTTTTCAGCCAATCCAGAGGTGGAGGATAAAATGAAGATGTGCTCGAAATCAAATCGCTCATTTATCCCACAATAACACAACCACGCAGATCAATACAGCCACTGATATGTTTACTATATTCTGCACTGGCAGAAAATCAATAAAATACGGGCTTCAGCACATCGCGTTGTTTTTGTTTGTTGGTTTTGGTTGGTTTTGTCTTAACTGGTGAAATTGGGGGATAATCTTTGCGGTTTACGTTCGTGTTTCTTTCGGAGCGGTTTGTCGCGACCGGACTGTGCGGTTGCCGCCCTGCTCCGCCGCCGGAGCTAATCTCAGTTTAGCATTTCCACACAAAAGCCGTCTTTGTGTTTTCTTGGAGAATGGACGACCACTCGGCGGCTCAGATCAGTGACACGCCGCCCTCGGTTTCAATCTGTCTGAAATGGCAGTTTGCACATGTAAGCTGCGGCTCAAGAGGTCTCGCGGCGGATTGTCCCCGGGGCCTCGCGTCTTTGGCCCCTGTGATTCAGCCTGAGTCGGTTTGCTCAGTCGGCAGCGACGGCGTTATGTTTGCACACAACACGTACTGTGCATGCAGGTAAAAACTGGAAATGAGTGCAGGGACGTGTGAGCGACAGGGCGAAGGCTCGTTAACGAGTGACCATGACACACAGCTACAGGCGTCAGGACGCTGATGCGTCTTCTGGTTCCTGGCTGAGACGAAAACCTGTACAGCAACTTGTTGTGTAACGTTGTATCAGGACGAGTGCTCCCACTGTCTGCTGCTAAGAATCCATGCTTACTGTCATTGTTCACGCTGAGCATGTTCATGAGCCAAGTCGCTGCTCACCAGCTGTTTTTATCACAAAATAGAAGATGATGGGGGGGGGGCACCGAAATCAGAGACGAGGGGGTGAAAGGTCACGCTGGAGCGTTTACATCGAGAAGAACCCCATTAAAATGTGGTGATGACGCGGGTGGAGAAGGTGCGGGTGAGGAACATCTCGTCCACTCGGAGCGCGTGGAGACTGGATCTGACTCGGATCAAAGATGTAAGAATCCACACTTTGTGCGTTATAATTGTGTAACTGCATGATGTTTGTGGTGTTTATTTTCCTCCCCCTTTTATGAGAGAGGGAGAAAAATGAAATTGTGTCACTGACAAAACACAGCGACAATGCAGATGTTCTGCAGCATCTGTTGAATCGAACCCGCAGCGCGGCGTCCATTGGGAATAATTCATAATTTAGACTCGTGTACCTCGGATTTCTTTGAAGCCACCTGAGCGTCGGGATATTTTTATCCTCACCTTCCCACAATCCCTCACACACTGCCAGCCGGAGCGGCTCCTCCGGCCACGTGGCACATGAAGGAAGTCAGGCTGTAATCCGCTTCCAGGGAAAAGATCAATCCAGACACTCGTGGCTGGAGAGCGAGGTCGCTCGGACGCTTTGTGCGGCAGGGAATAATTTGACGTGTCATCTGGAATTCCTGCACAGATGTTTCTACCGAGCACTTTCCCGCGGAATCAACCCGCACCCGTTCCCTTTTGTGCATAAAACCTGATGCATAACAACGAGCCGACCCACTCCGTGTGGCGTCTCCGATTAGCATAAATCTTTAAAGCGGGGAGCTGTCAGTCATGTGGTTCTGATTGGCGTTGGCGACGAGCGGAGGCTAACGTAAAGTGGTTAGATAAGCCTTTTGTCTTTGGCGGTTAAATGGCCCGACCTTGGATTATCGAGTTCCTGTCAGATGTGGCCTCCACCGGCTGCTGATTATTTACCAGCTTTGTGCTTGTGTGGGGACGTTGTGGGGACGTTGTGGGGTCGGGTGACAGGTTTTGACGGCGTCATTAGTCCTGCCCTCACCTTCCACCATGTCACACTCACACGCCGGCAGGATGTTTAACGCCATGTCTGTGAGGGCGAAAATAATAACTTGACATTTGCAGAC
>JAFBJQ010000373.1:109329-112999 GCA_016785345.1 Trinectes maculatus | reverse complement strand
AATTTGGACTCATCAGACCAAAGCACAGATTTCCACTGGTCTAATGTCCATTCCTTGTGTTCTTTAGCCCAAACAAGTCTCTTCTGCTTGTTGCCTCTCCTTAGCAGTGGTTTCCTAGCAGCTATTCTACCATGAAGGCCTGACTCACACAGTCTCCTCTTCACAGTTGTTCGACAGATGTGTCTGCTGCTAGAACTCTGTGTGGCATTGACCTGGTCTCTAATCTGAGCTGCTGTTGACCTGCGATTTCTGAGGCTGGTGACTCGGATGAACTTATCCTCCGCAGCAGAGGTGACTCTTGGTCTTCCTTTCCTGGGGCGGTCCTCATGTGAGCCAGTTTCTTTGTTGCGCTTGATGGTTTTTGCGACTGCACTTGGGGACACTTCCAAAGTTTTCCCAATTTTTCGGACTGATTGACCTTCATTTCTTAAAGTAATGATGGCCACTCGTTTTTCTTTACTTAGCTGCTTTTTTCTTGCCATAATACAAATTCTAACAGTCTATTCAGTAGGACTATCACCTGTGTATCCACCTGACTTCTGCACAACACAACTGATGGTCCCAACCCCATTTATAATGCAAGAAATCCCACTTATTAAACCTGACAGGGCACATTTGTGAAGTGAAAACCATTTCAGGTGACTACCTCTTGAAGCTCATCAAGAGAATGCCAAGAGTGTGCGAAGCAGTAATCAAAGCAAAAGGTGGCTACTTTGAAGAACCTAGAATATAAGACATATTTTTAGTTGTTTCACACTTTTTTGTTAAGTATATAATTTCACATGTGTTCATTCATAGTTTTGATGCCTTCAGTGTGAATCTACAATTTTCATAGTCATGAAAATAAAGAAAACTCTTTGAATGAGAAGGTGTGTCCAAACTTTTGGTCTGTACTGTATATGTGTGTATATATATATATATATATAAAAGAAAAACACATATATGTTGAAACGCGCATGTATTTTATATATATTTATATATATTTACATATATATTAGATAACATAATACAACATTAGTCTGTTGGAAGGGGGACAGATCGAACCGTAACGTGATCTTTGCTGATTGGCTGCTCCTTAACCTCGCCGAGGCGCCGGATTGGCGTCGTATATAAAGTTACCAGTGTGTCCGATAAAGGGTTAATAACACGCCCTGCAGTCAGAGTCTTCTGCCCCGTCTCTCCGTCAGCACTCGAAATGTATTGGATCAGGGAAACTGGAGCTGACATCAAATTAATGGGCTTTAAATGTAACGGTGAGAGGGGGAGATGATTGGAAAAGTTTTTTGAAGAATGTAAAAATGCGGCGCGGCCTCCCAGAGGAAGAGTCAGCGCCGCGGAGGACCTGCTGTGTCATTCTCCCGCTGATGAAAACCCTTAATGCTGATTTATCCCATCAAGAGCGTCTCAACGACTTTCCCAGGTCCACTTCAGGAATACTAATACAGGCGTCAGGATGGATGGGAGAGGAGCCGGGCTTTACAAACAACGCCATTAGAAGGTGCAGCGTTTCTTCACCCACAGTTTATAACTAACATTTACTGTGTCTCTGCTGGAAAAAAAACACCATGCTGATTTTCAGGTCACTTGTAGCTGATAGCATCGATTTTAATATAAAAACCAAAGCAAAAGCCGAAATTTAAAAAATGGATTGAACGCAAAGACATAGTTTATTCTCAGACTTGTTGTTAAAGGTCTGAACGGATGAGAGGGAGAGGCTGTGGCATCGTCTTCAAAACGATGATCCCCAAAGATGATATTTGGAAAAAACATCTCTTAACTCCTGCCTGGTTAAAATGAATCGTCCAGTTGTTGTTGTTGTTGATCTTTGAAATTATCACATTTTTAAGCTGTAGATGTAAAAGAAAACTACAAAAAATACAAATTTAATACAATACAGACACACGTCTGTCTGTCTGTCTGTCTGTCTGTCTGTCTGCCTCGTGTTGTCAGGTTATCACACTCACCTCAGTGATCCGTGATGGGTTGTGTTCCTCACAGTGTGGCTCCGACACACAAAGTTGTCAAAGAGCAGTTTATTTGGCTCTTGGTGGATGTGCTGCCGTTTACAGGTCTTCTCACTTTTTTTCCGTTTTTTTTTTCATTATTTTTGTTGCTCTAAATTAAAGTCCCACAGCAAAAAGCCCAACACAAACTGTTTGCTTACAAAGCTGGAAGAGCAGCACTCGCAATTTATCACCCAGGCTTAAACGTGTGCCTGGGGTCCACCTGGACCGATCTCACCTTCCACAAGGTCAACGAGACCAAAAGAAGAAGAAGAAGAAGAAAGAAACACAAAAACACACACGCACGCTTTTTGTCCTGAGGACAAAATGTCTCGCACGCTGCACTGTGAAGATTTGTCAAGTCAAAGTCAAAGCTACAACCGCGGAGACACAAATGAGACTTTCATCCGCCCCGGATTGTTTTGTTTTTAGAGGACGTGTCCTTTAACTGACACCAGACTCCACCCCTGCTGCTGCTGCTCCGGCTTTTCAAGCCAAAACGCAGAAATGCTTACTATGCAAATTTTCAGTTAAAACAAAAAACTAAAAAAAAGGCAATCAGTGTAACCCCAGAGGACACTGACATGCTCCAGAGGAGGTCCTCAGGCGTAGCTGTCCAGCCGTCATGTGGACACAGAGTTATGACGGAGAGGCCGGCTCTTGCCAGATCTTGGCAGATTGGACTGTCAGGATGTAAACAAGAGGAAGAATGAAGGAGGACTCATCTGATGCGAAATGTCAGCATATGATTGGATTAAAAAAAATAAAAAAATCAACAACTCTAAATTAGGGTCATTAATCATGAGAAGAAGAAAAAAAAACAAAAACAGTGACGGGTCCTGTTCCTGTGGAACTACACCGAGCGCCACCCGGAAATTGAGTAATTACCCTAAAACCTGATTTAAAGGAAGAGTACGCAGACAGTGTCAGTGGATAATGGGGGTGGGGGGGAGGGGGCGGGGGAGGGGGGGGGGGGGAGGGGGGGGGGGGGGGGGGGGGGGGGGGGGGTTGTTCATGTTATTTCGAGGTAATTGCCGTCACCAGAAATCCAGTTATCTAATTCTAATCCTGTCTTCTCAGCGACCCACCTGTTTATCTTCCATCCATAATTAACACAACAATATTCCTTCAGTTTGTTAATGGCTGACAGTGGCCAACGCTATATATATATATATATATGTGTGTGTGTGTGTGTGTGTGTGTGTGTGTGTGTGTGTGTGTGTGTGTATAAATATAGATAGATAGATAGATAGATAGATAGATAGATAGATAGATAGATAGATAGACACAGTATATAGATAGATATAGCTATAGATAGAAATATATATATATATATATAGAGAGAGAGATATAGATATAGATATAGATATAGATATAGATATAGATATAGATATAGATATAGATATAGATATAGATATAGATATAGATATAGATATAGATATAGATATAGATATAGATATAGATATAGATATAGATATAGATATAGATATAGATATAGATATAGATATAGATATAGATATAGATATAGATATAGATATAGATATAGATATAGATATAGATATAGATATAGATATAGATATAGATATAGATATAGATATAGATATAGATATAGATATCGATATAGATAGATATAGATATAGATATAGATATCGATATAGATAGATATA
>JAFBJQ010000373.1:99329-101829 GCA_016785345.1 Trinectes maculatus | reverse complement strand
ATGTCCTGTAAACATGGCTTGTGTAACCATCCCCCATGTATCCTCCCTCAGACGGCGTTTGGCTTCAGTGTGTGTGTGTGTGTGTCTGTGTGTGTGTGTGTGTGTGTGCTCTGCAGGATTATACCATTTCTAATGTATTGCTACTTTGAAAAATGTGAGCTTGTGTCATGGAAATGAAACACACGAGCAGGATACGCGACTTGTTTGGGAATAAAGCGGCGAGCGGCGCGAGGGACCGGCTCCTTATTGTGGGCGAGATTCCGATAAAAGGATTACACGTTGCATTCCTAAACGCACCGAGCCGCTCGGGCCGCGCAGGGAAATGTGTTTGACTCCAGATTGAGTCGAACGCATTGAAGTAGCCTGTCAGTCAAAGTGACTGTCAGACCGAGCGCGGTCCTTCTCTCGCTCACGGTCGCATAAAGCGATGTGTTGTGTTTAATGTTGCATTCTTTAATGTGTGAATCGTTTTTCTCTCTCATCGTGTTGTGTTATTAAAAATAATCCCTATAATTAATAAGTGTGAAAAAAGCGGAGACAAAAAGCAGGTCTCCATATTTAGTTACTCGACAGTTGTTTTGCGCTGGTGGACACATCCTCTGCATTGGTCACTAGTTAAAACTACAATCGCACACGTGGCTGATGAACAGTATGATTGTTCTCTGAGATTAATTAGATCTTGAGTAGATGGCGACTCTTCCTGTGTACCTTGCCCACGCAGATGCTAAACTCAGAGTTTGGACGGCACGTTGGAAAGTCCCCAGCGACTCGTCCAGTCAGATGCCAAGTTTCATCAGCGCGTGTTTGAACAATGGGTTGAAATTAGCCTCCTTGGGTTTTTTTGTTTGTCGAACTTGGCCGGTTGTACTCTCCGTGATCCCGTGAAAGACGACGTTCGCGTAACGGATCTTTTCTATGATTTTATTTGCGGGGAGAAAACAAAACCATCCATCACCGCCGTGCGAAATCCTACCTTTTTTTTCTCGTGTGTGTGTGTGTTTGTTGTTTTCTCTTTCCTCCTTTCAGAGGCAGTTTCATCTGGTGTCGGCTCAGTTGCCATTCTGTCTCTTCAATGAAAATCTCTCAGCTGGGTCTAGAGGCTGCAGACTGGGTGATAAATGGTGGACAATGGCCGGGTCTTCATTCAGGCGGAAGTAATAACCGCTGCAGAATAGACTGTTGCAATATAGACTATCCCTCATTTCAAAGGGAGTCGGAGCTTTCATCTCTTTTCGTTGGTAATTAAGAAAAACCACGAGGTGTGATTAAAGGTATATGCCTCCCTGTCGTTTCTCTGATAGCTGTTAATTGACTGGTAGCGAGTTACCATAAACAACACGCTTTCGCTTATTTCTATTTAATGCAAACAGTGTCAGTGTCATAAACCTTCCGTTGCGTCGTGGAGCAGCACCACTGCACCTCCGAGAGCATCGTCTCATCCGTTCATGTTTTATTCAGCCAATATGTTCGCAGGTTGACCGACTGTCACGTTGCGTTACTTCCTGCTACACCGGCGGCGAGCGTGGAGTTATTAGAAACGTTTTTTTGTTGTTGGAGTTGTTCGGTCTGCTCCGGGGTGAAAAGGGCCCCGTTCTGACACGGCTACAGCGCACACACACCCCCTCCTCACCTCCAACGCCTCCTGCTGGGCGACTGACAGGCGAGCGTAATGGTAAGCAGGTGGAAGAGGCTTCACCTGAAGGGGGGCTGCTCCTTTTCCGAATCAAATCAAAGTGGCACAATGCGCCCCGCTGTTGCATCAAAGCCGCGGGGCCGCCTCTCGTTAAGCTCGGTGCTCGGGAGCGTTCGCCTTTGAAGACCTTCTCATCTGAGAGCAGCAGTCACTCTGCACGCTGTGCTCCTCACCGCAGCGCTGATCTTACCGGCTAAAAAGACATGCATTGTTGCTGCATCCTTTGTTTTGCCTCGATAAAAGATGTATAGTAAAGTCTGGTAATGTGCCGTGTGCGTCAGAGAAGAGCCTGAGTGCCTGGTGAGTCATCTAAAGGGAAGTGAGAACCTGTATGTAAAAGCTGCAGATCAATAATTGATCGTGCAGACTGTTGCTCCTCGGGGTTTTTTTTTTATGCCTGTTTGTTTCAGCGCCGTAAAACTTTTCTCATTTGTGTTAACGCACTTGATTAAAGCTGCTATTCGGGGGAGCGGAAGCACAATGTGGGCGCTGCTTTGTAATTAGCACAGTGATGAGACTGTCAGCCACGTGACCTGATGGCAGTCTACAGGACATTTGTCAAATAGTTCTTCAGAAAAGTCTCGTTTTAATTTCAATCACCTCTGTCTCTCTGCTGCAGTGTAACAGTTATTAGCACTTATGCCTGGGGGGGGGGTTTAGCTCCTGAGTGTCCTTGGTGGTTTCCTCTCATTACACTCAAACACAGACGATTAACAAGACCAATCCTGCTAACTGAAAAATCACCTCAGCAGATACAGAGGTGCTACTGTTTGATGTCAATAAAACACAGCACTTTCTAATTCTTAC
>JAFBJQ010000373.1:53678-99238 GCA_016785345.1 Trinectes maculatus | reverse complement strand
TTCCTCACATCATAATCCATGTCCTAACAGCCACTGTAAAGTAAACACATACCTCAGCCTCCGGCCACAGAGCCGCACATGCAGCTGCAGTGTCGTCTGGGTTTCGTCAGGGATGTCAGCAGATGGGATTTTGTAGTATGAGGTTGCCCTGGAGACGAGATAAAGGGCGTACCCGGGGGGGGGTGTGTCTCTGCTGTGTGTTGACTGACAGCCAGAGTCCTGTTGCACATCTCGCACACAGCGGTGGCTTCTCCGTCCACTCGTGTCCCGGCACGTCCTGGTCACAGCTCTGCTCTTTGATTGACAGTCGGCTGCACGGTCAGACGACATATTTGCTGTGTCGGTGTTTCAATTACAGAAATATTTTCTCGTTGCAACTTTTTTTCTTTCTTTTTTTTCTTTTTCTTTTCCAATTAGTTACATGTCATGTGGTAAATAAGAGCTTTGGATTTAGACATGTCAAAGGATCTACGTCAACACACATTGTCACAACCATGTTTGTGCAGCGATGAGGTAAAGTAAGATCGGAATATCGCTTGTCTTTTATTTCTAATTTCCTTCCCTGGTCTCTCCGAGCAGCTCCGGACCTGCTGGTTCCCGCCTGCATCGCCTCATCATCATCTTTGAGACGAGGTTATTTACCCTGATGGCCGTAAAGCGGCTGTAAACAGAGAAGTGTAGAAGTTGTTCCGGCCCTGAGTTCATCTTGTGCCAGATAACAGATGTACTGTCGGTGTCCTGGCAAAGCAGCGCTGCGTCACTGCCACTGCTCTTAACAATTGGCCTCATTAAAGTTTCAGGTCTGGACTGAGGCCAAGAGGAAGCGGCGACGTTTCAACTGATCAACAACCTCTAAGTGTTTCCACTAAGACCCTAAACTCTGGAAAGCTGAAACTCCGATTCTGCCTTTCCTGCTTAGCTCAGGTCAAAAAAACCTCCCCGTCCATTTATCTTCCTTTATCCCGGTTCCCTTTCCCATTTATCTCTGCGGCTCGGCATTGTGATCGCTTTAATTGAGGCGGTTTCTTTGTTCCTGTTTGAGGAATCGTTTTCTGTTGTGCTCGCTAATTGGTCAAAATTATTTGCGGCGATTCCCAACAGGAGTAAATGATGCGGATGAACTGAAATGGAATACTTCAACCTGAGCATCGCTCCAATTCGCAAATGCTAAATGGGCTTTGATCTCACAAAATATCCACAAAACGCAACTGAGCAAAATAATGTTGCTACTTTCTCAAACTGTTATTATTATTATTATAACATTTGCATAGCTGTTATCAGTAAAAACACAAAACCGGGAATGACACCAGTGGAAAAGCGGTGAGTGTTACAGCTCATTAGTGAGGTGAGCGAGCGAGCGGAGGCTTGTCGGCCGCGCTGCGTGTTTTGCCTGATGCTCTGGGAACGAGAACCAAAGCTGCACCACTTCTGAGCTACCTGCTGCTCCGTCAGTTGTGTGGCCCACGTCTCCCAGGGGCCCTCGACACACAAGTGCTGTTCGAGCCTAATGGGAAGCGAAGCCATGAAATGCTAATGTGAATGCTGAAATAATGGAAGTATTTGTCTCACTCGCCAGCGACAACACAAACGTGAAGGAAAAGGTGAAATGAGGTGAAATGTTTGAAATAGTGTTCTTTGAAAAATATGGTTTATACCAGAACATCTGGACGCCTTCTTTCAACCTCACTTCACTTCCTTTACGATCAGAAACATAAACTAATAAACTAATAAAAGCTACTCAGATGTAAAATGCAGTTGTGACATCATAAGAACTTGTGGTACTTGTCATATTGAGACTCTCGGTGTTATGGACAGTCGTGACATTGTGTTGCCTGCTGTTATGCTGATCTTGTTTTTAGCTGGTGGGAACACAGGCTTGGTTTTTTTTTTTTTTTTTTTGAGGCTGGGGGCCCGTCTGAATGTCAGGGCCAAGAGATCATCCATTATTGATGGCCCTGCGAGCATATCCAGACAACTGCAGCGAGGTATTGATCTCAAATCAGCAGCCTCAGAGTCCACGCAGGAACCATACGAGCACATCACCGGCACCATGCGCCTGGAGAACAGGTCCACTCGGGGTCCTGCCTCCACCAGGTTTAGAAGTAGCCGGGCATTTTCATATAGGTGCAGACGTAACAGCCATTTAATCTGAGCTCTTTGACTCTGTTCCTCCCATAACTGGGATTCATGGAGATTCATCGCAACACAGTATAACAACTCTGGCTGTTGGATATAGAAAAAGACCCACTGACAAATATGGTTCTATTTTTCTTTTTCTTTTTTTCTTTTTTTTATCAGACTTTCCAAGCAATTTATTTTCCTTTGGAGATGAGAGCATTGATTTCTCTGGGCTTTTAAGGCCATTCTGTACTTTGGGATGCTTGATTTCGTTGTTAGAGTCGGAGATGTATAGGTTTTAAACCAATATCCATTTGGACTGTCGGAGATAACCTCAAAGAGACGAGTTATAGCAAACAGAAAAGTTGAAGGTTGGGCATTTTTTAACCTGTGTAATCCTCTCCACCCACCTATTTATCTATCTATCTATCTATCTATCTATCTATCTATCTATCTATCTATCTATCTATCTATCTATCTATCTATCTATCTATCTATCTATCTATCTATTTATTTATTTATTTCACGAGTAGCTTCTTTTATTTATTGTTGTATATAAGGCTGAAGTGTATGAAAAATGCACTTGTGCTATATTCTTTTAAGTAGTTTTCATTTTTTTTTAATCCAGTGGTATTTTTCACCCCCAGAAGAAAATGATGGGCTGATTTTCACTTGTGTATGTACCATACAGCCATGTTCCTTTAGTTGTCTGAGCGTATGCGCAGCACCACAGCGAATTCCAATTAAGCCTTCAGCCTTAATTGCTCACTACCAATAACACTAAATCTCTTATTTATGGGATGGCTGAGGTGTTGAATATATATATATATATAACACCAGGATATGAAGCTCATACAGTATGAGAAGCAGGAGTAAGCTGTACGTATTCATTTAGGTCCATGCTGCAACAAGAAACCTCACAAGCTTTTAGGAATAAATAGATTTTCTATTAAATCAAGGTTTAGTGTCGACGGTATGAAGTGTGTGAGTCTTTTAACGTCACAGTTGTTTGAAGTGACGACAACAACTGCTTATAAAGGAGAGAAGCACTTAGTGATCCACTGTAAACAAAAGATATGAGGATATGTATGTTTCAACAACTGAAGTATTAGCATCTTTTACATCGTATATCTTGTTGATATAAACGCAGCCGAGCTGTGAACTACGTGTCGAAGCTTTAAAGTTCTACTCTTTAAAGCACTTGGAGATATAGGTTAACTTCATCCCACGCTAAAAAAAAAAAATTCAGTACCTTACAAGTGGTTCATGCACGATGGCGTCTGTATGCAGGTCAGCGCTGCAGCTTACCTCTGATGTTTTCTTGTGTATTACTTCCTTTTCATGCTTGTTTGTGTTTTTTCAAAGCATAAAACTCATTGAATACTGCATGTTTACACTGTACCTTTATAGACAAACCCACTATTTTTCATAGTGGTTTTCATACATTTAGTTGTATCAAGTTGTATCAAAGCTATGGTGCTTTGTACAGTAGATGCAAGAACTTTTTTTTTTTTTGCCGTAACTAGATGTGTGCAATTATACAAATGTATTCAGTAATCCGAGAAAAGGGAACCAGCCTTTTTTGCCTCAAAGTAACTACAGAGTGATTTGGTCGAGCTTACACTGTTTTTTTCTTTTTTTGGGGGGATAGAATTAAAAAAAGACTGAACGCCTCAAAATCAGTTCAGCTTCTTATGTGTTGATGTTTCCTTTTTTTTTTAATCCAGTGGTATTTTTCACCCCCAGAAGAAAATGATGGGCTGATTTTCACTTGTGTATGTACCATACAGCCATGTTCCTTTAGTTGCCTGAGCGTATGCGCAGCACCACAGTGAATTCCAATTAAGCCTTCAGCCTTAATTGCTCACTACCAATAACACTAAATCTCTTATTTATGGGATGGCTGAGGTGTTGAATATATATATATAACACCAGGATATGAAGCTCATACAGTATGAGAAGCAGGAGTAAGCTGTACGTATTCATTTAGGTCCACGCTGCAACAAGAAACCTCACAAGCTTTTAGGAATAAATAGATTTTCTATTAAATCAAGGTTTAGTGTCGACGGTGTGAAGTGTGTGAGTCTTTTAACGTCACAGTTGTTTGAAGTGACGACAACAACTGCTGATAAAGGAGAGAAGCACTTAGCTATCCACTGTAAACAAAAGATATGAAGATATGTATGTTTCAACAACTGAAGTATTAGCATCTTTTACATCGTATATCTTGTTGATATAAACGCAGCCGAGCTGTGAACTACGTGTCGAAGCTTTAAAGTTCTACTCTTTAAAGCACTTGGAGATATAGGTTAACTTCATCCCACGCTAAAAAAAAAAAATTCAGTACCTTACAAGTGGTTCATGCACGATGGCGTCTGTATGCAGGTCAGCGCTGCAGCTTACCTCTGATGTTTTCTTGTGTATTACTTCCTTTTCATGCTTGTTTGTGTTTTTTCAAAGCATAAAACTCATTGAATACTGCATGTTTACACTGTACCTTTATAGACAAACCCACTATTTTTCATAGTGGTTTTCATACATTTAGTTGTATCAAGTTGTATCAAAGCTATGGTGCTTTGTACAGTAGATGCAAGAACTTTTTTTTTTTTTGCCGTAACTAGATGTGTGCAATTATACAAATGTATTCAGTAATCCGAGAAAAGGGAACCAGCCTTTTTTGCCTCAAAGTAACTACAGAGTGATTTGGTCGAGCTTACACTGTTTTTTTCTTTTTTTGGGGGGATAGAATTTAAAAAAAGACTGAACGCCTCAAAATCAGTTCAGCTTCTTATGTGTTGATGTTTCCTAATTGGGGAGTTTAACACATGTAGCGTCACATCTCAGCTGTACAAAGAGCATTAATTAGCCAGAATGTAGCACTGTATTAGACTTTGAATAGTTTTTAGAGAGAAAATAGAGGGAAGAGTTGTTTTTTTTCATTTTTCTTCTTTTTTTTTTTGCATAATGGAAAAATAAAGTGGGAGGTTTTTATATGAGGCAGCGAGGGCTGAGGAAATGAAAACCCAGTCATATATTAATGATGTAAGAGGCGGATGCACCAACGCTAACTCTTGAGTGGACTTGTCGGGTTTCAGTTGACTCATCGTTTTTCAAACAAAGAGCAGGCCGCGCTCTCAGCTGATTCTGGATCATGGATCATGGTTTGTAGGTAGAAGGTGAGGACTGAGAAGATGTGGAGTTTACATCTCAGCTGGATGAGAGCTGATGTGTTAGTGTTGAACAGATTCAACAGCCAGAATCCATTCTTTCTGTATTTGAATCATAACTGGATCAATGTGGTGATTTGCTGCTGATCGCCTTATTGAATAGGGACCTACACCTTCTCTGCGTTTACATGAAAACATCAGTGTTTGTAACTGGGGTCAGCAGCTCTCGTTTTGCGACTGTGATGTTTGGGAATTAGTCAGACGAAAAAAAAAAAAGGAATAGTAATTCTTCCTCAGGTGAGGCAGAATGTCAGGACGTGACCTTACTGCGTCAGCAGGAACGGCGTGTCCACAATTACACGGCGAGGGATATTACAGCCGGGCTGCAGCACATAAACCCCTCATTACAAATATTAATGCACATTTAAGAGCTCAGCGGAGCAGAGACCGTGTAGGCTCCGGTCTCGCCTATAGATCCATACTCATTACAAGATTCTATACGGAGACGCAGCGTTTCCCAATGAGCGAGTATTTGATGACAGCGACAAAAAAAAAAATCCCTTTTAACAGATAAAAACCTGGAGCAAAGAGAAAACACATAGAGATGTGTATTGTTGTTGTTGTTGTTGTTGTTATTATTGTTATAATTATGATTATGATTCTTCTTATTATTTAAGGAGTATTGATGAGTTAGTGGTTTGCAAACACAGATCGATATCACAGAGTGATTGATTATGGAAAGTCTTTGTGGTTCGGATCCTTGGGCCTTCTCATTCACCAGATTTCAACCCAGATGGAAATCTGTGGGAGATTATGGACCACCGTGTCCTCACCGCCACCAAATATGGAGATTATCTTTTTGGAAAAACGCAGTTTGTCACATTTCTTTGAAGTGCGCTGTCAAGTATAAGTTTACAACAGGGAAAAATACTTTATGCAGACACCAAGGATTGTTTTGGGTTTTTTTTTTTCGCTGAATATTTGAATAAAGGGCAGGCCTGGCTTTCTCTCAGCTGGAAGAGTCACGGGAGAGAAACGGCTTAAGCGATTTCTCTGGAGGTTGTCAAAAGTCGCCGAAAATATTGGGACAGCGCTTTGTCACTTCCTGGAATGCAGTAAACAGCATAAATTTATCACTGGCAGTGAGGGAGCGTCCCAGAGTGGAATTTTTCTAAGGATTTTCACTCACGACGTGTCCTATATCATTCCTGACACAAAGGTTAGGCAGCTCAGCCGGGGCCTAATGTCTCCAGGCAGATCTGAGTATTATGATTAATGGACACGTGATAAGGTAAACATTGCAGTCTTATTGCGTAGACCTGCTGTTGTTGTATGAATGCCAGTGGACATGGAATTGGACAGTCAGCACATCATAAATGCACATTCATTTACTCCCCTGCTCCCAGACGCTGTCAGACATCCGCCTTTATTAGTTTCACTATTCTGTTGCTTCAGTATAGTGACTGTAATCAACAGCAGGTTTACCACATGGTTCTGGGTATTTGTACAACAGAGGCACTAACTATGTTTGATTCAGAATGGTTGTTAAATAATTATGGGTGTGTTTTTATTATTTACTTATTTTTTGGAATAACATGCAATTAACCAATCAGAGGGCTGCTATTTAATGAACTAATAATTGGCCAGACCACGCCTCTTTTTAAGGCCACATCAGACCCCTGTGTGCTCGGATGGTAGCAAGTAGCAAGTATCAGTATCAAGTTTATCTGAGTGCTGGATGGTGCCTGATCAAAATTATATACAGGGGGTCCTCGAGTTACGTCGGTCACGAATGACGTCGTTTTTGTGGTTACGACACATCTCCCGTGAACTTCCTTGTTTCGGCTTAAGCGGTTTGCCCCGTAAATACATACAGACTTCACACGGGAACTAGTTGGTGCCGGCTCTCTCTCTCGGCAGCCGGTAAGGAGATGCACATGGACACAGATGCGTTCGGGATCGTGGTGATAATGTAGGTTTATTCACAACACAGGGTCTACACGGTTGATCACAGAAATCTAAAGGAAATGCTCATTACACTCGTGATCTCAACCCCTACGGTGTGTCAAGAGGGACAAAAAAGGCAATTCACCATAATAAACTCTTATTTTAGCGTGGTGTTATAGCGACTTCTGGTGGCACAATGTATGCACAATGGCACAATGAATGTATGGTCCGACTTACGTCGAAATTCGGTTTCGACACATTCTCAGGAACGGATCTCCGACGTAACTCGAGGACCCCCTGTGTGTGTATATATGTATATATATATATATATATATGCTACATGTATTGTGTACTGGCATACTTCCCATCCACCATCAGTTATTACCTGCGTTTGATTGACAGGATGTTTTGTGATGCATTACGTTACGTCTCTCTGGTTTTTCCAGACCTCTCCGCTGCGGTCCAGAAGTTCTCCCAGTCCCTGCAGGAGTTCCAGTTCGAGTGTCTGGGCGACGCGGAGACGGACGACGAGGTGAACATCGGTAAGTTCAGTCTGATTCTGAACCAAAAGATCAACTCTCTCGTATATTTCCTGCTCTTTCCACAATCTTTTTGTTTTTTTAAAAAGTCACTTTAATTAGTGCCTTCTCTGACTTTTCCATCGGATTTGGAAAACACACCTTATATCTGAGAAAATATGACATCATATCCTAGTGATTCAACTTCTGAAAATATAGTTGGTATAAAAGGAAAAGCTTCATCAGAGGCTTTGGGAGTGTTTGGGATTGGATTTGGCTTTAAGTATGGATCTTTAAGTTGTCTGCAGCGCATGTATAATTAATGTTATTGATTTGCTTATGATGCTTTCCCTGTATGTTTTCAAGCCTATAGCAGATCAGAGAGACTAATTGTGATCAGTGTCAGAGATTAATGGAGGTGCAAAGCTCCCAGCCTCTGATAGGAATATGGAAGCAGCTGTGCCGAGGGTCTCTCCGGCTCTAATGGGCAGGTCTCCCAGTCTGGCCTCGTCTTCATCCTCTTTTTCACACTGCTCATTATCCCCAGCTTGAGTCCTTTGCTCTGCGGAGCCGGAGACGGCTGAATTACTGTCCATCTGCGCGGGCTGGACTGGATATCGACCTCCCCTATACGAGGCCGTAACGTTCATCTGAATGCGTAATGAACTGTCCCTTTCCCACATTTTTTCCCTCTGATAACGCTGCAGTTGCTGAATGATGGGAAATCGTGCTCAGCGGAAAAAATACACACTCCAGCCAGCGTGCCGTGATTTTAGTAAACGTGCCCGTTTCCGTGCCTTTAATCAGGACCGGTTTTAATCAAACGACGGACAGTTTATTTCACCACCTGTTATGTAGCTGGACCTGCACAGTATTTACTGTGTAATGCAGTCGGCACCATCGCGGACGCACCAAGGACCAAACAACACCATAAACACCACAATAAGACCGGAGATAAAACTGGAAATAATGTAACACATAGCGAAGCTGCAAACATCCGCGTCGTTTTGCATGTAGAAATCGATTTCCAGTGTTTTTTCCTGCAACATCTTGGAGAGAAAAGAGCATGAACGCTATTCCTGAGAGAGAGAGAGCGAGCGAGAGAGAAAAAAACAATCAGCTGAAATCAATGGAGTCATCAGTGAAACCGAGCCGTCTGACTGACACAGCCGGACCCCAGCGTGAATGCCAGCCATGATCTCCATGCAGTACGGGTGTAGTTCACTTTGATGCTCCCCAACTTCTCCACATAATATCAGGATCCAGCGGAGGCTGCCAGACGGGTTCACCTGACCTGCTATCGATTGCGCTCTGTGACTTCCTGCAGTGACATTCACATTTCATGCCAGTTATCTGGGAATCAATGGGGGCAAAAATTGATGTGGCTATAGAAATTTACATTTGGAGAAAAGTTCTCTCTTTCTCTCTCTGAAGGTCAGTGGTTCAGGACTGTTCCAGAAATCCAGACGATACATGAAACGACAGCAGAGTGACACAGTTTAAATCCATGATGTAATGGAAATAAATATGGAAATAACAACCAAAGTGTGCAGGGGTAAAAAAAAAACAAACAAACAAGCAACAAAAAATACAAGCGCAATAAACGTCTCTCTTTATTTTAATATGAACTTATCTTCTTTCTTCATCTTCACCTCTGAGCCTCTGAGCGTCACTCCGTTTGGTTATTCATCAGGTCCACGGCCTTTAATGCATTTACCAGTGAATGATATGCAAGACGTAACCTGGCTTTGACTCCCATTTCCTTTCTCTGGAGTCTAATCTTGTCCCATCAGCGGCTCCAGCTGTGCCCTTTACCCCCTGAGAGCGTTGTGCTGTTGATAAAAGAGCCGGCGGCGTTAACAGGAGGCCGGTCGGCCGCCCTGCAGGATCGCTGGCACAAAATCACTGCTCCCTGCTCTTTAAAAAGCTTCGCCGTGCAAATGGAGCAGAGTGGCTCGGATGATGCATGGGTCCCCACGCCAGGCCGTCGCCCCTGATAATGATGTTACTGTGTTGGCAAGCGCAGCGGCTCCACCGCTGCTAAATGGCTGGACACGGGGTGATGCGAGGGGCCGACCAACAGGGGCCACACTGTTTCTGGACCTCCATTTAATGAAGCTGTGAAGCTATCAAGGCAGAATGCTTGCGTCGATGTGTTGTGCGCTGAATTTATCTGGCCCTGCAGAGTGTGATGGTAGGTAGTGCGGTGTAGCCCAGATGGCGCGGACATGCCTCTGCAGCATCCGTCCTCCTCCCTCCGCCGCGTACATCTACACTGTGACGCCTGGCAGGGGAAGAAAATAAAGGGGAGCAATCAGCGGGCGCCGTTCAATTAAAGTATTGTGTTTTTTTTTTTTACTGCTCGTCTTGCTTTTAAACTGGGACATCTGCGCGGTTTTATTAGCTTGGAAAATGTGCCGCGCTGAAATCTCTGAAGCTGCGGCGCAAATAAACATTTTAGCACCGCGCTACTGTGGGTTTGGGGGTGGTGGGAACATCTGACGTTTAACGACCGAACCGCCATGTTTTTTTGTTTTTGTTTCGTCAAATATCTATTTGAAATCATCTGATTGCAGCAGACGCAGCGGCGCCAGCGTGAACATATTGTGCATAATGCATCATACGTGTCGGTGCCGTTGTCGACCAAACGGCTCAGTGTTGTGTCCTTTTTATGATGGTGTCGTAGAAAATGATCTTTCTTTGTGTTTCAGCGCAGTCATTCAAAGAGTTTTCCCAACTGCTGAACACCGTGGAGGAAGAAAGGCGACGGCTGGTAAGAATGAAACTTTGATTTTCTTTTTTTTTGTTTGTTTGTTCTGTACGACTATAATTGGAACATTTACTACAACCGCGACTCACTTAAGGGCATTTTTTACTGTGTCTGTTGTCAGAAAGCACCATTAATGATTTATCGTAGAACAAATTGATCTGGTTTGCATCCTTTTATGCTCTAAATACAGGGTCTTTTAATGCGTTTGCCATTCGAAGGCCAAACATTGTGGATTCCAGCCCAGTTTCTTCACTGTGCAGAAAACAATCGAGGAAAAATAACACTAACGTTGAGGGTGATCCAGCTGCAATTTAAAAAAAAAAAGTGATAATGAAAAAGCTGTAATTTACAAAGACATGAGAAAAGAGAAGTGGAATAGAAGAAGAGGTGGTTTCTTGGCAGCGCCCAAATGTTTCCTCCTGCGCGTTTGATGATTGACAGTAAAAAGACTCATGAATCGTAAACAAAATCCAATACGACCGGAATAAATAATGCAAAGCAAAGCAAAGCAGGTAACAGCCACAATGACAAAACCAATTAAACCTTAATGTTTTCTGTGATGGATTATTGAGCTCAGATCATCATCGCGCGTCAGGTACATCCACATTGCAGTTGTTATAGTAAAGCGGTGACAGCTATGGCTCTGACTAACGTCTGGAAAACAAGCCACCAACTCTGCTGCTGAGTGTCTGCAAACAAACCAGGAATGACAGAAAGGGCAAGGGTGGTGGAGGCGTATCTCCCACACCGGCCTGCAGAGAACAAGTGCTTCTGACAGAATTCCGTTTCCGATTTGCATAAATGTGAGCTGGTGTCGTGAGATTCCGGGGGGGAAGAATAGATGCTGCAGGTTTCTGTCCTCCTGTCGCTCGTACAAGACGAGCTCAGTGTCAATTCGCTAATTCCCCCGTAACCATATTCAGCTGGGAATATGCTAACACGCCGCTGCTGTGCTGGAATAAAGTAAAGTGGGAATGATGCCAATGAACCTGAAAGGAAAACAGGTACGGAATATGCACTGTTTTTATACACATGTATACACTGTGTTGATTTTTGTGTTATTTCCTTATGTTTAATTATCCAATATTTCAGTAATTTGAGTATAAAAATATTTTTATTGTGTGCTCAAACGCTTTGTAGTTCAATCCACGACTTTCTCAGGTGTAGAAAAAAACCAAAAAACAAAACTGTGTCTGGCACTTGACATGTGATTTGTTAAAAAAGACGTTTCATGCATTCAATTAGTCCGGATACTTTACATAATTTAACAGTATATGCAAATGAGATCAGCTGCTAGTTTGCTGTTCCCAGGTCCTGTAATGACGTGAGACATTTTGTTCAGACAAAGTTGGGTTTTTTTTTTTGTCTATACGCTCTCTGACGCTGACAAGATTGAGTTTGGGGAAAACACTTTAAGTGGGCAGCGCAGATGGGGCATTAAGCGCCAACACATGTTTCAGGTAATTCTAATAACTCGATTTAAAGACGCGCTATAGATGTTAAACTTTATGCGATGCCAGCGACGGGGCTTTTTCCCACTGACGTTTATGGTGCAGCTGAATCTGCGTTGTCCTTTAA
Organism: Trinectes maculatus; assembly: GCA_016785345.1. NCBI lineage: Eukaryota > Metazoa > Chordata > Actinopteri > Pleuronectiformes > Achiridae > Trinectes > Trinectes maculatus. The sequence continues at coordinate 87,140 of JAFBJQ010000373.1, read as the reverse complement.
CGATGTGGGTCACCTCTGTGTAGCTATCATGAAATATCACCGCTCTAATCAACGTGACAACGTGCAGACGCGCTGTTCATAAATTCACATACGCTGCAGAGTGACAGAGAGCGGGCAGATTTCCCCAAAGCTCAGACCCTCGTCAATTATTTAATTGCTGTAAATGATGCATCGTGTTCAAACGAGCAATATCTGCTTAATATAGCAAATAATCCGGCGCTCGAAAACAGTTTCTTCAAGACGGATATAGCAATTGTTTTTAATAATAATAATAATGACGTAAAACTTTTGCTCTTGTTGTTTTGTCGTCGTTGTTTCATATGTCTCTCATATCTTCATTATGCACATAACCACGGTTAATCAGAATCCGCCCCATTTGCAGCCCTGTCTTTGTGCGAATAGCCTGCAGCATGAAATACAGCAATTAGTGAGTGTTACCACTGTTATGCATGTGTATGCAGCCCGAGGACAGCCTGGGGAGAGTGGGAACCTGGCCCATGACGGAGCAACAGTATTTATAAATAAGAAATAAAGTAGTGAGAAGACAAATGTGTTTTCGATGCTCTGCTCCTTAAGGAAGTTATGATTTGAACACAAACACAGCCCTTGTGTGTCTGTGCGTGTGTGCGGACTGTACATATGGATGTAGGTGTTTGTGGACTATTTTAAATCCTCAAATCAAAACAAATCTGGATGACTTAATAAGTCAAAGCAGCTGTTTCCTCTCACACACCACATGATCCAGCTGTGACAGACAGAACGAGTAAAAACCCAATGCACAGCACAGGAAACCCATCTCGACTTGCCCGCAAAGCGTCCTCTCTCTCTTCTCTCATCAGATCAGTGGGCGATATGGAGGCGACGCCTCTGACGCCGCCACTTGACTGTAATGTTTGTGAGTTATGAAGTAACGCGTCACACTTTAAATCCTCTAAAACGAAGGTGTCAGCAGTGTAACTAGTGTTCTATGTAAAAACCCCGGGAGTTTAAAAACAACTCGCCTGTGTAGTTCTTCCAAGAAGACAACACTTGGTGCTTCCTGCTTCTGCTGCTCCCATAAATAAAGTGAAAACTGCTGATGACCCGTTCCACTTGGAGGTGTAAAACTATAAAAAGGCTTCTCGCTTAATAAACTACTGTCGGTGTGGTGCTCATTTTCCACCTTGGTTGACGTACACACACACACACACACGCACACACACCTACACACACACACACACACACACACAACCAGACTATTTCTGTCTCTCATTCACACGTCACACAGATACAGACACTTTGGCATAAATTAAACTTGGTCGTAATTAAAAATGCTCTTTAATGGAATCGGGGCCAAATAAACACAGACCCGAACACAAGCGTTAGAACCTCATTTGCACCATATTAGCAACACGTGAACTCGTGCGATCGCTGAAGCTCGTCGTCCAGGATGTAACTAACTCGCTCCCTAAAGTTTCCCCAACTTACTTTTTTGTTTTATGTGTTTGCTTCCCAGGCCTGCTGCTTTTATTTTTGAAATTTATCACCTCATGCATATTAACTCTAATGGGAATAAGCTCACTGAGCGCTTTTGGAAAAGCTGTAATAGCTCGCTGTTGTTTTAATGAGTGTTACGTTGTGTCATAAGTCAGATGTAAGATATTGGAAATACAGACTTCATACGCGTCGAATATGGGAATAAAAGGTCCTAGAGCTTTTATTTAATTCCCAGTTGAAGTGTATTGGACATGTTCTCTGTATTACTGATATCTGCTCGGTAAACACTCGGTAACAGCAACGTTTCCATCGACAGTTCCCTCACTCCTACAATCTACAGATGTAGATGGTGTCAACCGTTGCGTAACCGTTTCTCTTGCGCTACACAAAAGACGTGGCGATGCTGTGTCGAGCCGAAGCGCCTCCGGTGGAAACCGGCGACGCGTCGGGCGGGTCGGCGATGTCGGATTCATCCTTTAATCCTGCAAACAAAGAGCATAAAGCTCAGGAGGTCTTACAGTGATAATCTCATTATCTGACGCCGCTCGTTAAATCAATGTTGCAGCTTCTCACCCCTTTCACAAGCTGTTTGATGCCGCCTGATACATTTTCCACCACTGTTGAATAATTCATTGTTTCGCTCTGAACGTCTCGGTGGCAACGAGCTAATTGTTTTTTGAATCCAGGAAGATAGTGTTTCCTTTCATGACTTGAATCCATGGAACACCAGTCCACGGCGTCTTCATTAGGTTGGATTTAGTCGCCGCTGGGCCGAGTCATAGCGGGATACAAAGACACCGGTGTGTGTTTGTGTCTTTAAGTCTGGAAGTGAGCAGTGCGGAGGCGTCAGGTCTTGTGCACATTAGACGATTGTCAAGTTTTAGTGACAAAAGGTTCGTTTATCGTGAACTTCCTCTTTGTCACCTGGGAGAACGTGCCGTTCACAGCGTGTGCATCCGATTGGCCAGAGAGTTGTGTGGTTGTGCAGCAGGTGGTTTGCCGAGCTCAATTAGAGCGGAACACATGTTCACTAAACGCACGAGATCTGCCTTAACAAGGGCAGCGAGCTACTTTACATCGAGTGGGTGTAAACTTTCACCAGCAGCGGCTCCTGAAATCAAACCCAGACTCTCCCCAACCCCCGCGCTCCCGTCTCACATCTGGACCAGATCTGGGAACTAAAAATAGACGGACACAGAACAATGGACAACAAAGGTTTTGCTACTGAGGGAAATCCAGATGTTTGGGACTACATCAGGTACGCTGATGAACAAATCTGGATTCAGAATTTGTCCAGCAAGTTATATAGATTTTTTTTTTATTAAATTCAACCCATCGAAATAACAAATACATATTTAGAAAAACCTGTTTTCGTAAAAATCAGTCATGCATGCTGACGTGCAGGATGAATTCTGAATTCAAATGCCCGATTTTATATATGTGACCTGGAATTGTGTCAGTAGCAAACATAAAGTTTTGGGGTTTTTTGTTGTTTTTTTTTTTTTGCTGACCAGTGTAGTTTGTGAAGCTCAGACATTTCCAAACAAAGGAAGTAGGACACCTGAACCATCCAGCTCCCTTTTCCCACAGTAACGTTAACTAACACACTGTAGCATCCACCTCGGCTGAACCAGTCGTCCAGATCTTCTGCAGGCCTCGTCAGGCATGAAGTGTTTTATTGTCTGTCTTCTCTCCAGCTACCCAAATGCCCTATTACACCTGAAGACTTCCCAAATTCTACCGTTTATAAAGGTTTCTGCCATAATTCCCCCGCTGCTAACCCCCTCAACCGCAGGAGAAGAGTGAGAGGTTCTGCATGGTTTGAGAAGGTTCAGCCCTGCTAAGTCTGATGTTGTGGCTTTTGAAGTGTTGATCGTATTCCCGGGGGAGGGAGCCTTTACAGAGCGGACTGTGTTTTCCTGTTGTTGTTGTTGTTGTTGCTGTGTCTATTAGCAGTGTCATTATATTTACTAGATAAATAAGAAAAAAAACACTGATGAGTGACGATTTGAAAACCAGTTATGGCTGATCAGTGTTTACGATTGGGATAAAACATAAGGAAGTGACACAATCACATGGTTCCCTTTCCATATCAACACAGTAAAAGTCTAATCCCTGAGTGCAAGTTGAAAACCCCTTTCGATACATAGATTTAGGTTCAAATTTTTCCTTTGAATTAGAGAAACAAACTTAGAAGTAGACAAACGCTTGTTCATCAAAATCTCCGATCTCTTCTCTCAAATCCTCGACAGCCTGTCGTGACTCAACGAGCTGCCGCCTCGTTATTTTTCTGTGAATGACAAGTGCGAAACTCATCCTCATCTAATTCTGTTTCCCCGTCTATGAGACAAACAAATGAAAAATCCTCCCGGTCCCTTAAGTGCAGGTTTGTGACGCTGTGTCACGTTCTGTTTCCCGTGTTAAGAGATTTCGTCTGGTTTACATTTTTTCCTCAGCAGCCTTTAAACACATACAGTTACACATCATTTATCTGCACCACAGAAGTGGAACCAAATGGTAGAAAGTGTGTTTCTCTCTGTTGGTAATGACGGCTGCACCCACGCCGCCGCCGCCGCCGCCGCTGCTGCTGCTGCTACTGCTGTTTTCAGTTCACTAACTCTGAACTGTGGCTACGTTGTACATTGGCCTGAGAGTTGTGGAATGTCCCACTGACCTTGAAATAGCAGTGTGAAATAAAGGCCGTCATTGTTCCAAGCAACACTGATGGCGGCCTGTTTAATGAATGTCTGCAAAGAATGTGAAACAGACAGTATCGAGCCTTTGTGCGTCTCACCCACACGGCGAAATGAACGGGAACACACTGTGTATATCATTACTCAGCTCAATCACTGATACATGTGTGTAGATTAAACTTCACCTGAGATTATTCTGTCTTTAACACACACACGCATGCACGCACACACACACATATATACCTATATCAACCTAAGCGCAGCCGTTCATTAAAATATTCATTAAATTATTATTATTAAGATAAACATTACAAATAAACATTGTTTGATCGAAATGCTTTAAAAAAGTGATTTAATGCAGCTGTATGTATATATGTATGTATACACACACACATATATACACACACAGTGTATAAACACCATGATTACATTTTGATTATTTTATTAAAAACATTCAGTCTTATAATGTAAATAAATGTAAACATTGGTAAAATGAGAAAACATTTTTCACCCTGTTTATGTAGGAAACATGAGTAAACGATGCATGATGGAAATATTCCGGGTGGAGGGAGGAGGGGTATCTTGAGTAAATCAGATTTAAGATATCTCCACAGATAATAGAGTTAGGATATGACATCATATCAGTGACATCATGAGCAAACTGCAGAGATGGCGTGATACTATATCAACCAATGAGATTAAAGAAACGATCTGCACCTTATCTGGATTAACCAATAATCTGGAATCATACGGTACAAACGACGTCATTATGAAATGGCACAACTACAGTATAACGTTAGCATCGTCTGCGTAACACGTATACTTTTACATGTAGTTCCGGCTTGTTCAGTAGCAGTTTATCCATTTATACCATCTCTGTTTACATCACTCTGTTTGATGTATAACCCGACTTTTTTTTCTCCACTTCGCCACAACAAAGAAACAGGAAGCACCACGGGCGAACAACAAAGCCCGCGCTCTCCTACAGATTCACCCGGTGATTTCATCAAAGCGCAGAGATGTTGACTCGCTGCATCTACAGATCACACGCTGGCTGAGACCAACCAGAGGAACGAATCACACCACAGCGCACGAATGTCACTGTTTTAACGCGGCGCACTGCGGCGATCCGATCTCCTCCCCGCTGCACCCGTCTGCTCGTTATGTGTCACAGCAGAGCAAGGTCACGCGTTCCTATAAGAGGAAACGTTTTTGTTTTTTTGTTTTTTTTTCCCCTCTGATCCAGACAGTCAGTGTGAAGACAGCTAGAGTACGTGCGTGAGCAGAAGGGCATTTAGAGCGGTTTGCTGACTCGGCCCGTCGGTGCCAAAGAGAAAGTGGAAGCAACAGAGCCAGACGTGCAGAGATCAGCTTTTACAATCTGACGTTTCACCCGACGTACACTCATTAATACCGTGAAATATCTGCCTTCGTTAAGCGGATGACTCATCACGCGGGTTTTTACAAAGTTACTGACAAACTTTTTTTTTTTTTTTTTTTAAGATCCAGTTGTGTTGCTGTTGTAATTGTTTCGCTTCGCTGCATCGGGGCCCCGTGTCGGGGGTCTTCCACCTATACTGAAACACAACCGGCCTGACTCCCGACTCCCTGTCTGACTGACAGCACGGTTGTCTTGTTTTGACACGATGCAGGTATCATGAGTAAATAATAATAACACAGCTACTTTAAAATTATTCTGCTGTCAGTTTCCGCCCGGCTGGTTTACCCGCACAGAATCACAAGTACCACCACTGCACCATGTGAATGAGCGACTGTGTGATTTTAGTGACCTGCATGAGCGCAGTGATACAGGAGAGAGTGGGTGAGACAAGTGTCTGTATAGGAGGACATACAGCGAACAGTATCTACACCATGAAGTGTCACAGTTATTTTAATCAGGCAGCTAAATGGTGCCTTTTGATATTTTAGGTTTTATGATATTGCTATATTTAAAATATAGCAAGTTTCTCATGTCTTCTGGTGTGTGTTTTTTTTTTTTAAAAAAATAATAATCTGCTGTTCTTAGGGAAATAGTACGACTTTGGGATCAAAAGTTTTGTCGGCCCCCAGGGGGATAAATCTTCTCTCTCCCGGCGGCACTTGCTTATTTTTAGCTGCCACCATTTGACAGACACACAAAAGGAGAATGAATTTCCACGATTGAATCTTGGAATCTCGATGCTCGGCTCTTTGAAAGCAGCGGCTCTTTATCTGTTGTGTTTTACCGCTCCGGGATAAACACCGAGAGAGTGAGACAGCTACTCCGCTGCAGATCCCAAACCCCGGTGTCGACGGGCGTCACGACATATCACAGGAAACCAAACTGTACAGAGCATCGACATGAAAACCCCACAAAGTGTCTGCGTCTCAGCGGCTGCTTCATATCCATGTTTAGCAGCTCGACAGTGAGACGTGTCAGTGCTGCTCGCACACTGTTGTGTGTCCGTGTCGCGGGAGTAGGTTCAGGGAGGTCGAGTTCTTCAGCTGCAGGAGCCAGAGCAAAGATTTAGCTCTGCAATAAGGCAGTTACACACACATACACACACATACACGCACACACAAACATTAAAAAAAAAACCTGCAGACAGACGGGACAATTTTTCTTTTTGATAAAAGTCACATCTCAGGTCTTGAAATTTGACAGTTTATCCTGTAATAACGACGAGGCTGTTCATTATGCGTTTAACATTAATGAGGTGACGGGGGCTTCGCTTAACACCTACTTTAATGACTTTGACTGATTCCTCCTGGTCGCCGCTGCCGTTGTCGCACGAATGTTGCTGAGTGTGTTATTCGAAGGCCGCCGGCTATCATTAGCTATAACGCAGCCCAACACAAAGACGTGCAGATGTCTGGCGTCTCAGACAGTCATTCACACGTAAGGAATACACGTGCATCCCACCGTACGAGTCGCGCTCATTAACATTCCCCGACGGCGCCTGTCGACTTCCCACGCCGGGATTTTGTGCCTAATAAACTGACACAATTGTACATTCAAATCAGCCGCCATTCAGTCCCAGAGGGTTTCAGCTGATCATTCGCACACGACAACGCAGTCCAAGTCAAAAGTGTCAATGGACAATCGTCCTAGAGTCAAGGTTGACACTGTGTCTGTGTCATAGGAAAGAGAGTTGATAGGGACAATAAAAAAAAAAAACTTTGGGGATTTTTTTTTTTAATGGGTTTTCCAGGTGGCTGGTTTAACGATGCTGAGATCTGTCACAGTTGTTGTCAGGTACAAAGCGGTAACCATGGTGATGATGCTGCTGCTGGACAGAAGCAAACATCTCTTGATTCGTTGTTAGTTTGATGATCACGGTCCACTTTGTGTTGATGGACAGACATTGATTGCGGTGCCTTCAGTTTAATTGGCGAGAATCTCTTATATTCTGTTTTCAGTTATTGCGATAAACAGACCATAATAATAACCACCAGCTTGTTCTGATACGTGGAGAACCTGCCTGTGTTTGTCTCTGCTGAGGCTAAACGTCGGTGACTTCTTCATTTACTCCGTCGACTTGACTCTCAAACCGATCGATTCTGGCTGAAAGCCCGCATCTGATCGCGTCTGAAAAAGTCCACTCGTTTCCATCAGAGGCCTCCACCGCGTTTTCATAGTTGGCAGATTTTAACTGGCAAACGCAGCTCGACTCATTAAAGCTTTTCCTGCTTCTCCCACAACTTTCTTCTCCCCGCCTGGAGCCAAATCTGCTTGGACGCTCTGTAGCCGGGTGTGAAACAAAAAAAATGATGCTTTTCCACATGAAGGACAGTAGCCGGCTACACTTTATCAACCCACTTCAACTGGCCCATGTTTGATGTTGATGTTGTGTGCGCGTTCAGTTGATTTTGCAATGCAACACAACAGGAGCTCATGTGTATTCATTTGACTTTTCATTGCAACAACGACATAAAGATTATTTACCTCCAGATGTATGTATATAGATACATACAGATATATATAGATATAGATATATGTTTGTATATATATATGGTTTTAAGTCACATGCAGAATGATCTTGTCCAGAATAGCAGCCTGTATCTGACAGCTGTGGAGAGGAAATTGTGCTCCGTGCCATTTGGTCTGCTCTCGGTGCTGTTCTGATCCGTCCCTGCAAATTAACCTCAGAGCAGCACTTTTGATCCGCCTGATATTTGGTCTGGTAAAAGCCGGCACAAGGAAAACGGCGGCACATTGACAATCCTCCCCCTGCCCAAGTAATGAAATTGCTTAGCGCTATTGCATCCTCTCAAGCATCACACTGTGCTCGCTCATATGGATTTAATCCTGTTGAGAGAGGCTGTCGCTGGGGGCATTCGGCACAATGCCAGTTCAAAAGTAACCCGCCGCAGCTTAAACACGTATAAATATCTGAATCTGGATCAATGGAAATCAAAAATTAAAAACCGTATCGCATATCCGATGATCCATATTCTGCACTGGTTTGGGTGTAATATTCACTAATTGGCCTCGACCACCGCTACACGTTTGGTTCTTTTGAAGCGGAGAATTGATCGTGTGTTTATGTTTGAGTTTGTGGTCCTGAAACATCAAAACACACCAGTAACTTTCAGAAGAAAAAAAAATCGAATTAACAACAAGCCAAATAGAAAACAAATCAGTTTTTTCAATTTCTTTCATTTCTGAATATTACACTATGATCTCCATTATACAAATGTGTGTGTGTGTGGTTCTATGTGTGTATGTGTGTATAAAAATATATCCATTTACCTGTGAGTGAAACCTGGAGGCTCAATTAGAGTGGAAATAAGAGATAAGACAGAGGCAATGACAGTGTCAGACTGACAGAGTAGTGTGATTCTCGCTGTTGACACAGCCGATAACACCAGGACTTCAATATGACTGGAGGATTATCAGTTAGATGTGATGACCATCAAATGTCCTCTACGCCCCTAATGAAATGTCACTTGTAAGTGAGCGGTCCTGGTTTATCGCGCCGAGGTGCTCATCTTATTTATCCGCATCCGGTGTCAGTCTACAGCACACAGTGTTTTCAAAGTGCGTAGGTACGTAGAGTGATATATATAGTAATATATATAGTAATATATATATATATATATATATATATATATATATATATATATTACTAGATATTATATATTACGTTACTTGATCTGACTTTACAATTTAAAAATAGTCTCATAGATTTTCAACTTTGAAATTGAAATTTGAAATAGAAAAAATAAACTTTTTTTACATTTCTGGACTGTAAACAATGGTTATTCATTCAAGTCAAGGATATCTGAATCCTTTCAGGCCATTTCACTTACCTCATTTGCTTTGGCTAGTTTTTAAAATTGTGTATAACAATAGTATTATTATAACATTTGAACAGGTAACACAGTGAAACCATTGTCATGTGACCGAGGTTCAAGTCCCCAGTCATCAAAAGTTATGATAACAAAGCTATTCACAATTCACACTGCGTTCTTTCAGCGTCCCACCAATAAAAGGATGGAAGCTTCCTGTTGGCGGTGCAGGTTCTGGTCAGGTGATGGCGCTGACAGGGTTATTTTGGGACAACGGAAATGCACCGTGATTAATGGCCCAAAACAAGAACTCCCGAGACGGTGTGTGCTCAGGGGAGTGTATCCGGCGAGCTGATAGTCCGTCTGAGCCTACACCTTTAAATTAGTGCTGCATTATATAGCTCAGCCCTTTAGTTTATCACATACACTCAGCACTCAGAATAACACCTTAAATCAAGCTGAGAGCCGCGTCATTCGCGCCAACGTCTCCCAGAGCGCGGCCTCGCCACTCTGATGTCATCTGATCTCAGCCGAGTGAAAACCCATCTACAGGAAAGCACCTTAATGGCGCCTTTCTGAAACGCTCACCTGTAAGATATGAGCCCAGGCTGTAATCGCCACAATATATCTGCCCTCTAACTGTTTCTGTCTGCAGCAGGAAGGTAGCGCCTCCAAGAGCGGGCCTGTTTTACTGCAGTCGTGATGCAGGGGAGGTCACCGAGACGGCGAGACAAAGCTCCGGCATGTAAATGCATGGCGGGCTGCTGTTGTGAAGCTTCATCCGCTGTGCGGGGTCATATTTCTGAGGGGTTCGACAGTGGCGGTGCTCCACAGCTGCCATAAAAAAGGCTTCATTTTCTCCCGTCTCGCAGGACCATTGTCGAGCGCTTATCTGCCGAGCTCATTTCAGAACCTCACAGTGACGCATTGTTCGCCGGCGCGGGTTTAAGAGATATTAATGGAAGTGATTGCTCTATCTTCCACTTGTGTTTGGGCTCAGTGAATCCGTATTAAAGCCGGGGCCGCATGATTCTCAGCGCTGTAACTTCCTGCAAAGCAAGAGCTTTGTAATCAAAGTCAACGACGACTAGATGAGATGGTTTTTATTTTCTTTTCCTTTGACGGTCGTTTATGAATAATTGAGAAAGTTACAGTGAGTCACCTGTTCTTATTATTCGTTTCTCTCTCTCTCTCTCTCTCTCTCTCTTTCAGATACAGAACGCAGACGATGTTTTGATTACGCCTCTGGAAAAGTTTCGTAAGGAGCAAATCGGCGTGGCGAAGGTAAGAGACCGCCTACACCAGCAATTAGCAGGTGCAGAGCGAGAGAGGAGATTTCACGGGTCTGTGACTCGCTTCTCTCTCTCTCTCTCTCTCTCTCTCTCTCTCTCTCTCTCTCTCTCTCCCTCTTGATCTTCCATACATTATGTAAATCAATAATTAAAAGTAAAATGGTGGCAGGGATTAAAGAAGTGGCCTCTCCAGGCGCAGATGAGAGAGATAGAAGGAGAATGAATTCAAGGAAGAATCCGTTTCGCTCTTTATTTCATTTCATGTTCGCACAAATGGAAAAGATGTTTGTCTCCGTCCTCACTTCAAAGACTCTTGAGCTTGATCAAACATCCAAGACGTTTTTTTTTTTTTTTAAATAAATCCCATTACTACTCAACTACACGTATTACTACCACTACTACTTCAACTCGCCGTCCATAACACATAGCAGTCAACATTTTGTGGTCCCTAACCTGTGGTATGTACAGTAGATGGTTGGTATCAGTCGGGGCTGTGCAGAGCGTTGCTCGAGGGCATCCTGCCTCCACAGTGGTGTGTGTGCTGTGGAGCTGACTGCAAAGGAGAAGTGTGGGTTCGTTGCTACAAGCCATGCTTTCATTCCCGGCCAACACAAAGGCGGAGAAGGAGAACACAGCAGCTTGTTTGTGGTCGTTCCCTCGGCGAGATCAGATGCGATCGAGCTGGTTCGTGCGTCTCTCCCACTGAGTTTCTGAGCCCAGCGCTCGCTCCACGCCCCTGCGACTGTGACTCCCGCGCCTTTACATGCTCCTGACCCATGTGTCAGAGTCAGACGTTTTCCTTTCAGGGGGTTTGACGACCCAGTGTTTTACAAACCAGGTCACCTGCGTCACGTCCAGGTCTTAACCATCACGTGTATTTACCATCATGAAACTCGCTGCTTCCCCATCACGCTCTCTCCACGTTTAGAAAATAGTTCCTTAAAAGCCACAACCGTCACTCCCACGGCTTCCGATTCGCTCTGACCACTTCCTCTTAATGGCCCTCTCCCCGCACGCTCCATCCCCCGACTCAACATTAGCCCAGCTCCCGGGAGATAAACGCCAGACGTCACGGGTGACTGAGCAACTCTCCACACTTCTGAGAATGCGGAGAGACCTGCGGGGCCGCCTGACCCTCCACTCGCTCCGCTCCTCGTGTCTGCAGACGTCAGACGGACAAACGCGGAGCTTTTGCCTTATTTGGGAATGGTGCGAGTTCTCCCACTGAGGTTACGTACCAGTCTATCAGCCTCCCAGGCACAAGCACAACACTTTCATGGCCGTAACACACCAGCAGATTGACTGCGGCACTGCGGGACATATTCGGCACAGTCTGTCTCACACAAGGCTGGAATTGTGTTTTTGGAATAAAACCCGTTCATCTTGCGCAGCGACAAAGCCCATACACACACGTGACATGTGCTTGCTGCTTAGGCAGGATGTACTTCTTTTTAATTTACTGTTACACTTCTGTTTTCAGATATGTGGGGTTTTGTGTGTGTGTGTGTGTGTGTGTGTGTTAACTAACCAGGAGAAGTGGGAAGTGGTCTGAAATGAGGAATGAAGACCTGGTTTCAGTGCACAGATCTCAACCTGATGACTGGACTCACCTGTTGACCTTGTTGTTCCACGGGGTCTAATGGGGTTTTGTTTGTTTGTTTGTTTTTTGAAAAAAAACAAAAAACAAACACATTTGGAAGTAGTGTGCCTAAAACCAGATCCATACTATTCATGTGTGTGTGTGTGTTTGTTGGTTGTCAGATTTTTTTTTATTTTTTATTTTTTGAGGCTTTGAAATGTAAACAAACCCCAGAGACTCTTTGTCTAGAAAATACCAGGGGGCGTGTGGTGGGTGGTATCCTTCTTTCTGAAATGCTAACGTATTATATTCCCTCTTGGGGTTCTTTCGACATCAGGGGCCCCGTAGGGGTCCCCCCTCCAGCTGACTGTGAAGAGTGAGTGCAAACAGACTCAGATGGGAGTCAGATGGCCACTGATAATTCGAGCTGTCCTCGTCCTACAGAGGGAGCACAGACTCCAGACCAGCTCTGGCTGCTGACGCTCTCCACAGGCACAAATGACATTTCCATTCATGCAAGGTTGCAAAATATGTAAAACCGAGGTTCTGTGGAGAAAAAGGGATCAATTAAAAAAAATGGTTTGGGGATATGTTTTCAGTCAGTGTTTTCAGAATGTCAGTTGGCCGAGGGAAGCACCCAGCTTTATGCTCAGGCATTTTTCACTGCCCGTCTCGCTCTTTGATTTGTGGTGGAAGAAGCACTGGGAATTATAGGTTTGGACAAAAGTAATTGCTGAATTAATTTTCAGTGGAAATCATGACCATATCAATATATTGCGTTATTGTTGTTAAAATTCCTGTGGATTCCTTTCACACAGTTTCCAGTTCCCCAGCCGGACTGGAATCTGGCCCGTGTCCAGCCGCTTTCGATTCGTAAATCACGTTGCACACTCTGCAAATCACGCAAATGACGTGCAAAAACATGTTGTACATCATAATACACTTTGCAGAATGATCGTTAATACATTATTGATAAATCGAAGGGATGCACACTGCTGGAGGAAAACACTTCTAACTAATAGCAGGGAGCAGAGAGCACACAGCAGCGCTGCAGACGACACTCTGACTCAGACACTGTGCTGCAGAAACAACCAAATCAATGCAGGAGATGCAGCCGGCCTCATGCAGAAGGAATATGTTGTTAACCTAGATCATTAACAAGCTGAAATCTGCATTGATGCAATCGTGTGGGTTTTTTTTTTCCAAATATAAAAAAAAAACATCTAATTATGCCGGTAACTCGTTGCCTACTGTTAGAGCTGTTATATTTTCATGTAATCTTCAAATTTAATGACCCGTGACAGTTTCCTGTAACGGACAGGAGCTGCTGCTGAGCAGTGACTTCCTGGAACTGATTCCTTATCGTCCTATTGTATTTTGTGCTTAATTATAAATTCGAAACCGATAATAAGATACGTATATGTAGTAGCTTCCTGTTACCGTGAGCGTAATGTTAGCACTCCGACTAGCGACATAGCACAAAGCAAATAATGTTAATATGTATAATCTTAACAAGCACTTCTAAACTTCCCAGTGTTTCAAGTTGTCTTTTCCCACTCATTATCTCTCTGGTTAGTTGGTGGATCTTGACAGGGAGGGATTCCTCAGGGATCCCTATAGGGTACATATAGACGTATTTATGCCGAGCTTGTCAAAAGACTTTTTCACACCATAATAATAAGGAAGCTTTTGAAGATTGATCTTTGGTTGTTTTTTTTTTTATCTCCTTTGCTCGCACCTCCAGATAGTATCTCTGAGTTCAGATAAAAAGGAAATGTCACTCTCTTACCTGCAACGTGTGCACAGCGTGCGCAGCCTCCTCTCATTTTTTTAATTATTTCAGATTCGTCGCAATATGCTTAAGATGCACCGATAATTTTGACACCCTGGGCTTGCAACAGGAACCCAAATATAGTCCGGACAAAAGTCGGCGTGTTTGTCAGAAGCAGATGTTTGTAATTATTCATGTTAATTAGTCAGTGTCTTGCTGTCTGTGGGATTCCAGGTGACTTTGCCGCAAAGTAGCTGAAGTCTCGCCGTCTGTTCTCTCTGCCTCCTTACGCGCGGCGGAGCATCGAAAGAACCTGTGCGTGGCTATTTAATCGCCATTCTGGACCCCTGCTCCAATTAGCTTGTCTCTAATGAGCTGATGGAGATGGGTTGTAGAGGTCTCCCCATCATGTCCCCGCTCAGGAAAATCCATTTCATGTGAATATGCTGCACGTGGTGCCTTTGCTGCCCATTGATGTTCGTATTATTCAAGGGGGGTTGGACGGAAGTTGAGGAGCTGGTGTGATATTGTGTGATATCTGGTGCTCTTTACACACACACACACACAAAGGCAACCTCCCTTGCCGCTTACATCTGTTACCATGGCGATGAGGCTCAGAAACGATGGCCCTGAGGCTCGTTAGGGCCGGCGTCAAAACTGGCATTCCGCTGCTCGTGCCCAAATATCCTCTCCTCCGTCCTCGTGTCTGTTCTCGGAATGTTTGGCTGGAGCAAACCGAGGACACCTGGCTGGCACCAGAGCCCTGTAAACGACGACAACGCGAGACCTGCCACTTAGAAAGTCTCCCAGCGAGGACTCGGCACCAGAATATATTTCTTCCTGCATCTGATTTATTCATGAAGGCAAACAAAGGAATCAGATGAGGAAATCTCCCAAGTGTTGCGTTGGTGTGTGTTTTGTGCACCACAGATCCATTCGCATCCAGCTGGTTACATGGGAGGGGGGGGCGGCGCGGCATTAGTCTGTGTGTTAAACTCTCATGTTGTGCGCTTCAGACTTTACTGCACACGTATATCTGTGTCGACATCACCACGTCTTCAGCGTCTTTCGCCTGCATTGCGACCTCCTTCTCTGGGAGAGTCTTTCCTATTTACATCGCTCTCATTGCACAGCATATCCAGGGGGGAGGGGATGTATGTATGTATGTATGTATGTATGTGTGTATGTATGTGTGTATGTATGTGTGTGTGTGTGTGTGTGCGCTGAACACATGGCCATACCAACAAACACCTGGTGTTGTGCAGAGGGTTGTCATTACGGCAGCATCGGTTCATACACGTCCTGGCTGCGTCTGAAAAAAAGATAAAAAGGGCAGCTCTGAGTCAACACACACACGTTGTCAGTGTGAAAGAGCTGGAACAAGAGTGTGTGTCTGTTTTTTGTTTGTTGTTGTTGTTGTTGGTAAAGTCCTCAGTTTAACCTGATCCCCAGTGTATAGGTGTGTGTGTGTGTGTGTGTGTGTGTAGTTTGCATGAGTATGTGTGTGTGTTGTGCGCTTGCTCACAAAATAATGTCACGTCAACAGCCGTCACAACCAGACTCTCAACCCCCCACTTTTGTTTTCTAATAAAAAAAAAAACACTCAATCCTTAAGGGAAATTTATTTCCTGTCAGCGCAAAATCATATTCAATCATATGTTTATTTTGCTATCAAGCTGTTTATTTTCTCTTTGTTTATGAATAGCGATTATGGGCGAAATTGATTTGCCCCCCTCCTCCCCGCCCAAATTCCAGAAACGATCGTTCCTGGGTCACATGTGGCAAGAAAGATAGAAATAAGATGCTGCTACATACATGAAATGATCTATTGATTTTTTTTATTTTTTTTTTTTTTGCTGTGCTGTGGTTGTAGCACTTATGTAGCGTGGTTACAGTGTCTTCTGGTGAATCCCCACGGTGAGATCAGCTGCTCAGGCAGAACACTCCTCCAGGTCACATCACCAGCGATGGCGGATGAGACTTGCTGAAAATGTCAGGGCCCTGGAAATAAAAACAAACAGGCTTGATGTGGTTCCACGTTCGCAGAACCGCCTGCCTCCCAACACGCCGCTTTATGGATGCTTGCGTAGCGAGATGGACCCAAAGTGGGCAAAGCCTTGTTTAGAGGTCAGACTCCCGGATGCCCTCACACAGACACTTTCTCTCTGCTTGGGTGGAGTTTGATTAACGCCTGCAAAGTGGATTTTTTTTTTTTTTTTTTTTTTGAGTGGGGGGGGGGGGGCTGTTGCAATTTTCAATCTCTTACTCCATATGCTTTATAGATGGGCATCTGGCATGAAGAGCCCATTTCCTGTTTCTTCCTGAGAGCCTTCAGGGACACGGTCTGAATCCCGGCACCATCATGAATCGTGACCGCGCAGCTCAGCGTGTCCTTTGCAGGTGGAGCGTTGCAAGCAGCATCCAACCACTCGCCGTCTGTGACGGCGCCAAATGCACGAAGCTATTGATGGTTTACGCCGTCTATGTTTGTGTCTTTTTGCCGTGGACTTATGTGGCGCACAGTGGAGAATAATGGCGCGTATTCATCAGAAGCCCCGTTGAAAACGCACAGTCCTTGTTGACCACGCCGACACTGTCTCCCCGTCATTACACAGTCATATGCCACTTTTATGGCTCCTAATAATCTGCTGACATGAATTTTGGCCTGCAGCATCGGGAAATGTTGCTAGATCTAGATCTCCACCTAGTGGCTGATTAATCCCACACACATGAACATATTCAAAGCCAGGACTATGTGACAGGTTTCTGGAAACGTTTGACCCTTTCCTGTGTTTCTCTTTTTTTTTTTTGGACCTTTTCAGGAGGGGAAGAAGAAATTTGACAAGGAAACAGAGAGATACTACTCCACGCTGGAGAGACATCTCAGCCTGTCGTCCAAAAAGAAGGAGGCGTATCTGCAGGAGGTGACTCCATGACAACAACTTTTCTGATTCCCATCATGTCCTTTGAATAACTGAGGCTGTGTCCGAAATCGCCCCCTAACCCCTACTCCCTACTCCCTACATAGGGAAATAAATGTAGTGCACTATGTAGTGAGCTCAACAGAAAAATCTTTCGGACACTACTCTCGGCGCCGGTAATTACGTCATCACTGTCGCACAATTAAAACGTACCACCGCAGCCCAGAGAATATCTGGCAATGCATGATGGGATAGCTTGGTCCGGTTAGTGACCATCGGATGTTCACTACATTTCACGGTGAATTGTGGGATACATTGAGTGCACTATATAGTGGACATGCTATGATCCCTAAGGTTTCGGACACCACTACAAAATGGCGTGCTCACTATATAGTGCACTATATAGGGGATGGGGGCGATTTCGGACACAGCCTGAGTGAAAATACAGCCATTATTTGTGCACTGAACTTTGCTCGTTACCTCTCTGAGCACACACAGGTGTCTCCAGGTGTCTCCAGGTGTCTCCAGGTGCATGGTGTCTCCACGGCTTGACCCCGGCCTTTGTCACGGCACTAACCCCCCGCTGTTGTTTGTTCATTCCCAGGCCGACGCGCAGATTGATAAGGAGAGGCAGCTCTTCTACGACGCCTCGCTCGAGTACGTTTTCAAAATACAGGAAGTGCAAGAGAAGAAGAAGTTTGAGTTTGTCGAGCCGGTAAGAGAACAAAGAGTCTTTATACTTGATGCTGATTACAGGGACTTTTTTTCTAATTGCATCTGTGTAGAAGATATTCCACACGTTCGTCATCTTCATCGCTCTTTATTGGTTCTGTCTGGGGCTGCTGGTGGGTAAAGTGTAATAAATTGGTTGTTGTCGAGCGAATCAAGACAAAGTGCAAGAGTACAAACTCAGCGGCTCCAACTTGTGTCCATACAGTTCTCAGCTTTGAGTCGAGTCAGACCAGAGGAGTTACCAGGAAGCGTTGAGGTGTTTCATGTCTGCCGACGTGAGATGCCAGCAAAGTGGTCGTTTTAATCGTCCCCGTCCCCGTTTGTTTACATCCGCTGGCAACTCATCCAGAACCCGGGCCAGAAATGTAAATCTCCAGGCCCAGGTGTTGCTGGGAGAAATGACAAGACTCAGCCGTGCCTGTGGTGACGCCGGTCACAGATAAGATGGTTCATCCTTGAACATTTGATATATACCGAGCCTCATCGGAGAAATCAAATCAGTGGTTTTGCGTCGGCGGTTGTGACTCTGTGTTTACGGGATCCTATATGTTACCGATAAGGTGGGTTACAGCGTTCCTGTCTGTGATTTCACCGACAATCGAGATCAACATCTAGAACCAATAAACAACCCGAAGTTTCTGAAGCTTCCTTCTCTTTTATTGTCCTGTAGCTTCTGCATTGAAAGATTTAATTCCCTCAGATCTGTCACGCATTTTCTAATTGAACACGTCGTGCAACCTTGTGTGAAACAAAGTTCACCAAAGGTGGATTTTGAGTGTGAATATCTCCACGCTGCGTTCAGCGGCACATAATTAAAGCTTCTTTAAAATGAAGGTTTCTTAGGTGACAGTATTACAATGGCTAAAAATAATCCTCCCCGCGGGCTGCTACTTTGTTGCTTGTCGAAGAAGAGAGAAGTGATAATTGTGTGATTATTGTTTCTTGTTTCACGGCACAGTATGGTTTTTCCAATCACATCATTCGCCCCCTTTAAACCACCTTTCAATACGATTCCATTCCAGCTCCTGGCCTTTCTCCAGGGTCTGTTTACCTTCTACCATGAGGGATATGAGCTGGCTCACGAGTTTGAGCCGTACAAACAGCAGCTCCAGTTCAACCTGCAGAACGTAAGTCTCGCCGCCTCGCGCTCCTACACAAAGGTAATCACATTCCGTAGCTTCATCATCATAACCCAGACATAACAACGCCAACTTTTCCCAAACAGATAGCTGAGTCATTAAATGAGTTTCTCTGCCGCACTGAGGATCGATATTTTCTGAGCGTCGTGTTGCAGGCAGTTAACTGCAGGTCGTCTGAAGCTCCTGTGTCACAACATACTCAGGACGTTTGAGTAAAACACTATGACCTCACCACCACACAGGACCCCTTCGGTGATCAGGTCCACTCCATAACCCGCTCCACATTTTCTCAGATGCTCTAATAGGAGCTGAAATAAGTGACTTTTTCTGTTTGTGCCGTGTTCATGACCTCATTCTGACCTTTTTTAATCCAAAAACAATGTTGTTGTTTTTTTTTTTATGGCTTAAACAACCAACTTTCTGCCCTAATGTCGGCAGAATCATCTTCTTCCGGATGGATTTAGTGTGTTTGGATAAGATGCAGTGCTTCGAAAATGATTTCCCAGTGTGTTGTTGTTGTTGTTGTGTTTTTTTTTTTTTTCTCTTCAGGTGCTCTCTGCAGCTGAGCAACAAACAGGAAGCAGATTTGTCAGTTGTTGACAATCTTCCTTTATTTGTTGTCAGGGGCAAAATAAAGATATAGACTTTTCCGGAACGAGGAATAACAAAGGGGGAAAAAAAAGTGCACAACTTGTCATCCGTAACACAATCCTGCGTTTTTCCGCACAGACACGGAACAACTTTGTGAGCACCAAGCAGGAAGTGGAGAAGCTGATGAAGAGGATAAGGTCTGCGGATCAGGACTATAAACCCCCCGGCCAGTGGACGATGGAAGGCTTCCTGTACGTCCAGGAGAAACGTGAGTCTTCCAGGCAGCGCTCCCGCCCACACACACACACACACACACACACACACACTCAACCCGCACCTCACTTTTAAGTGCATGGGTTTGCATCCATCACCATAAACATGCCTTGAGTTCTCCCAGGCCTCGGCAGAAGAGCTCCTCTGACACAGTCCTCATAACTCATCCTGTTTACGGATTCACTTTGATGTGCTCTCAGACAGGGGGGTGGGGGTGGGGGGGGTGGGGGTGGCAGTACCACAAATGGTAGCTTTTTATCAGCAGCGATAAACAACTTTTGATTCATCGCGCTTTAATTGCAAATTGATTTTTTTTTTTTTTTTTTTTCAGAAGTCTTTCCAGAAGCGAGAAAAATATTTGGGCTGAGTTTTCTTTTCCTTTGTTCTCAGGCCCACTGGGATGTGCATGGACACGTCACTACTGCACGTACGAGAAAGGCAGCAAGACCTTCACCATGAGCAGCACCGAAAACAAGTCGGCCGGCAAACAGGTAGTTTAGTTTAGTTTAGTTTAGTTTAGTTTAGTTTAGTTTAGTTTCACATACAAATGATAGAAGCTTGGAAAAGTCTGGTGGATCTTGTGTGTGTGTGTGTGTGTGTGTGTGTCTGCGTGTGTGTGTGTCTGCTTGAAACACTTTCTCAGATGACAGAGCTGCAAATTGGACTCTGAAACAAAAGGCCTTGTAAAACAGTGGGCAGGCAAAAATGATTCAAACAAAACCAAGCGCACAAATAACAAGGAAAGGAAGAATATAAATAACCTTTTAACTGAGTTTTCTTTTTTTAAGGCGACAACTGAACAAATTATTTGTTTCTTTGTGCAGCTCGAATAATGAAGTTATTAGTGTTGTCTTTTTGTGTTAAACCCACCGTTTGTCACCATTTCGGTTTTCCCTGCGCGTACTTTTTCTGTAGAACGGACTTGTCCCTAACCAACCGGAGATGTTCAAACTGAAGTCCTGCATTCGGAGGAAAACCGACTCCGCAGCCGGTAAGGAGATGCACACGGACACAGATGCGTTCGGGATCGTGGCGATACCGTAGGTTTATTCACAACACAGGGTCTACACGGTTGATATCAGAAATCTAAAGGAAATGCTCATTACACTCGTGATCTCAACCCCTACAGGGACAAAAGGCAATTCCCCATAGTAAACTCTTATTGTAGGGTGGTGTTATAGCGACATCTAGTGGCACAATGTATGCACAATGGCACAATGAATGTATGTTCCGACTAACGTCGAAATTCGGTTACGACACATTCTCAGGAACGGATCTCCGACGTAACTCGAGGACCCCCTGTGTATATATATATATATGCATATATAAGTATATGTACATTTAATACACTTTGATCTGCCCCATTCCATCTCAAACTCGTGTCCAATACACATATTACTGCAAATGCTGCATTGTATTCTCATGCGTTGGTTGAACTCAGTTAACCCATGTTATCGTAGGAGTGAACTCCATGGTTACCATTGTCAGCTCTGTTTGTTTCCCGCATGTTTCTCACCTCCTCCCTTTACCAAAGCTCCTGGTCCGACGTCCACCTTCCCTCTGAACCGGTTCCTCTTTTCTCTGTCTTCGTGTGAATGCAGAAATGACCCCTATCGTGGAACTCTGTTCCGACCGCTTCAGTTTTTCTATAAAGTCCGGTATGTGACCTGACCAGCGCTGCTCCTCCAGCGCATCTGCATGTGCTGCATGTGATCTGCTCATTTCGCCATTCGCCCAGTCCCCAACCTGAACCCTGCTTTCTCACCGCCACCGCCACGAAAATCACCCACCACTTCTTCCATATGGCCTCACTGCCAAACCGTTTCTGCTTCTCTGCAGTTGCTGTCGTGTGTTAATTTGTGTTTTTCATAAAATCGTGTTGCTTTTAGAGGTTTGCATTGATTCCTAGATGATCAGTGTCACTGAATGTTTTACTGGGCAGTGGGATGTGGGATTAACCAAAGATCAAACACGTTTGATTGGCTGCCTGCTGATCGACAGTGGCTGAATTGATTAATCCAGATTAGCGAACGCTTGAGACGAGCTGGGTAATTGTGGCGTGTGCTTCCGAATATGGATTCGGCCCATCGGCGCGTGTTGTCGCTGCACTGCACCAGCAGGGGCCACCGCAGCTGAGCGTGGACAGTAACTGCAGTTTATTTGCAGGACGACTCATTTATCATGAACAGTGATGCCCCAAGGTGCTCGTTCCAGCCACAAGGACAATGTGAGCCAGGCTCCAGTCAGCGGCGGCCTCCTCCATTTATCCTGCTTCTATTAAACATGCTGTTCGACCTATAGCCCAGACTTAATCAGATCCCCCGCCAGGCCTTTCCTCGCCCACGCCACCAGAATCCCACTTAGCCACGCGGATAGTAGCCATCTTTAAAAATCCGGCATCCAGCCCAACAGACCTGGGTTTTTTTCACAGCAGATGTTTCGACTGGTTAAAGCAGAACAAGCACAGGTAAAACCCCACCCCCCACCTCACCCCCCCATAGCTCCAGTCCATCAGGACCCTGGAACTAGCGCCGCCAAATGGAATAGTGTCATAATACAATCATAATTTTATAGCAGTAGTTAAAACGTCTGCTGTGAAAATAAACAGATCGTTATTTCAGGTCCCCAAACTAATGAAAGGAGAAAAAGAAAAAGACGGAAACAGAAAAGAGCGTCCTGCATCATCAGTGTTGTCTCATCTGGTACTGGGCAAACGGATCATGGCTACAGATGCTTTGGCCCCAGTCAGACGACGTGAGGCGCGTGAGCTGCTGCACAGTAGAACATGGTAGAAGATGGCAGAAGATGGCAGAAGATGAAGGTAGATGCATGTGGGGCTAGCAAAGCAGCGAGTCACTGTAATGTGGAGCACATGGAGCTTTTCTGTCGGGGGTGGAATGAAGCACGGAGGGCGAGCGAGGGCACCGTTTGAAGAATTGGCACACGGGCTATTTTAGTCTCACTAGTCCTTTTATAGTGGTCTCATCCAGTGTAAACATGGTCCGGCCCCGGGGCCCCCGCGGCAACGGGCTGAGACTGAGAGCAGCTTTTCTCTGAAACCTTCTCAGGCACGGCGTCATGACACTGCAGGCGCTGTCCGAGTCCAACAGACGACTGTGGCTGGAGGCCATGGACGGCAAGGAGCCGGTGAGGAGCCTCTGCCTGTTTGTCCCTGAAAGATTCATTTCAGCTGTTTGTTAAGTAACACCAAAACTCTATTGTTCGCCGCTTGCGCCCCCTTCTGGTGGCTGCAGTGTAGTTCCTCTTAAAAGAAGCCATGACCTCACCATGCCTTTGTGCTAACAATAGATCCACCGCCCAGCAGTGGGAAAACAGACTGTGATGCATCAGTCTCTTCTTCCTCTACATTGTTTTTAATTATGTTTTTTTTTGTTATGTCTTTCCTCTAGATTTACAACCTGCCGGCCATATTAAGCAAAAAGGAAGAGAGTGAGTCTCAATGTTTCCAAACGTGTTTTTTTTTTTGTCATCTTCTTATTGACTGGAATAAAAATCCCCAACGCGCACACGCATCAGTTACATGCTCTGTTACTTCATCACACACATACATTCATCAACACAATGACTTGACGCACACCCACTCAGCTGACATCGCTGAGCCTGCGGCACCGGGGTCGTGTCTCATTAGTCAGGAGCACACGCGCTGGGATTCCAGCTGATTATTCCTGCGTGATGTGCAGTTAACCTCCACTGTCCCCCTCCCCCCCTGTTGCATTACAGCGTTCCTTAATGAGGCGGGATTCAACTTTGTGAGAAGATGCATTGACCTGGTGGAGATGAGAGGTGAGGCGTTCACAATCCCCCCCGCTTTCATCTGTTGGAAATAGGCAAAGAGAACTTGAACGCAGCCTGGCTGCGATGTATGGCTGATGGATGGATGGATGATGTCATAAACACTAATCAGCCACAACATGAAAACATGGGTCTGCTTTTAATGTCGGTGCAGATTGGTGTATTATTTTTACATTAAAGAAAGCAATCATCATTTTAATCCCAGAATAAAACACTGATCAGCAACAAACCTGTAATTGATTTTTAATTTTATTTCCTTTCTCGTTGTCATGCAGGCATAAACACGATGGGACTGTACAGGATTGGAGGAGTCAACTCCAGAGTCCAACGGCTGATGACAACAGTGTTTTGTAAGTAGCCTATAGAAATACATGCTGACTGGACGTATAATGCGACTGTGTGAAGAGTGAGGGAAGGGGTCCTCCTTGTGGTGTGACAGAGTAACAGCCTTGTTGCCTCATGGTACTTTGTCATCACCTTATTAGATCGCCTACAGGTAATAGTGTTTGCATACATCTCATATATCAGATTTATTTGTATAGCACATATTCACAAATCACAATTTGCCTCATGGGGATTAACTGTCTGTGCGGGGGGGGGGGGGGGGGGGCAACATCCTTAGACAAAACAAAAAAAAAATTGATGTGCAGAACACATAAAAAAATAATATTTGAAGAGCGGTGGTTATTTATTAGACCACGTATTTGCTGTGGTGAAGTAGCAGCAGCTTTAAGCCTGTCGGTGTCAGGTCGTCGTGCTTCTTCGCTTTACAGCTTAATGGTGGCGGTGATGTAAAAACAAAATGTGCTTCCGCCAGCATCCAGGGCACCTGTGGATATGGACCTGGACCCGGAGACGTGGGACAACAAAACTATCACCAGCGGTTTGAAGAATTACTTCAGGTCAGCTCGCCCCACCAGCTGTGTTAATGTCTGCCGCTCTCAGGGATCATCATTATCTCCATCATGTCCCTCTGAAGCCTCCCCGTTGTTAGTCATGTTGCATTCGGTGCCGCCGCCGCCGACTCACGCTAAGACCTTTGTCACCCAGGAAATAAACGCTGAGTGTTCTCTTTCTTCACCAGGTGTCTCTCCGAGCCTCTGATGACCTTCAAGCTCCACAAAGAGTTTATCATGGCTGCCAGTATGACACTCTGATCGTTTACCAATTAACTCTCATTATCATGCTTTAAAGGGATATTACTATTACTATTACTATTCAAGCAGGCACGTCAGCTGACTGTAGAACATATTATCTTTGTTTACGATGTCTGTGGGTGAACTGGTAACTGTAATTTGAAAATGGCGAAGTGGCCTTGATCTAAATCATTTTAAAAATGCATTAATTTAAATTACATGTCGGAAAACAAATAAGATTGTAGCAGTTTTTCATGTCAGAAAAATGGCAGCATGCCATGTGACTTAAATCTGTGCTCATTCGCTCATTCAGTCTAAATTATTTTTGCTTTTTGCTTTTTTCTTCTTCTTCTGTCACTACAATTTGATGCTGAATATTTCAAGTTGCCATCATCATTACCATGATGTAATACACAGGTTACAGACAGGACGCTGTTAGTGTGTCACTGTCCTGACTGTGTCATGTCCACTGGTCTTCTCTCAGAGTCAGATGACCAGAACTACCGCGTGTGTGCTGTCCATGCCCTGGTTCACAAGCTGCCTGAGAGGAACAAGGAAATGCTGGAGCTGCTAATAAAACACCTTGTCACGTAGGTGCCTCTGCACTTTTTTTATTAAAAAAAATTAAAACGTGTAAAAAAAATCTTTATTTTTATTTTGTGTGGGGTGCATCATGATGCATTTGTCGCCCGTGTCTTCTACCTGCAGCGTCTCCACACAGCACCAGTGCAACCTGATGACCGTGTCCAACCTGGGCGTCATCTTTGGACCCACACTGTTGCGCTCCCAAGAGGAGACTGTGGCCGCAATGATAAACATCAAGTTCCAGAACATCGTGGTGGAAATACTTATTGAGAACTTCACCAAGGTGTGTGTATATATATATATGTGTGTGTGTGTGTAATAAACCCTGGTGAAATTCATCCATAGAATAATACCAATGTTCTTGCATGCATCTCCAGATCTTCAGCCAGCATCCAGACCCCAACGTGCCGCTGCCTCAGCCGCAGAGTCGGCCTGAGTCTCGCCGCAGCAGGGCCATCTGTCTGTCGGCGGGCACCAGGAAGCCTCGCAGCCTCTACACGCCGACGCTGTGCCTGGCAGACGCAGACAGTGAGTACTGAGGCGGTGATCATCACAGCAGCTCATCGCACCTCCATTTGACGAAAATCCGTCAGCGGCCTTTGATATTTTTCCGACAGATGAAACCTCCCACTGGTTGTTTTAGTAAAAATGCCCAGGTTTTAATGAGGGCTTTGTGTTCCTCTGCTCTGGTCCCTGCATAGGTGACGCCTTCAGCAGCAGTCCCAGCAGCACCCCCAGAGGCAGCATGGAGTCTCTGTCCTCCCACTCCTCGGAGCAGAACACCTCCTGCAACACGGCCTCCTCCGCTCAGGTCAAGGCCAAGTCGCTCCTGGAACTTCACCGTCCGCCGTCACGGCTCTCCAACGGGCCCGGGAACGCCGCGTGTGTCAGCAGCCCGGAGTCCAGCTCCAGGGAGGACGCCGGTCGTACGGATGGCGAGTCGGAGGACGCGCTCAGTCTGTCCTCAGTCAGCACCGCGCCCAGGCCGTCTCCCGCACCCAGAAAAGCCCCACACCTCCACACTGACCTCAGACCAGCGCCACTCAACCGCTCGGCTGCTCCCTCCCTGAAATCACTGCTCATATCTGAAGGTAGCATCATCATCACCGCTCAGTCAGGCTCGCATCTAATCTAAGTTCTATTTACATGGATCATTTCCCGAGTTCCTTGTGTGTGTGTGTGTGTGTGTGTTTCAGTGGGATCAGATTTTAGTGTTATTGTTATAACGTTGTTATTTGTGTTTGGTTTTTCCTCCCTGAAGGCCACAGGAGCTGTTCTGGATCTGTCCAGAGTCTGTCAGCAGCAGATCCCCCCGAGAGGCTAAAACCTGCCCAGCACCCGGATCTGCCACCAAAACAAGTCATCCGCCGCAAGCTGGACATCAGCAATGGCTACCAAAGACCAGGCTCAGTGTAATAATATCTCTGCCTGCTTTCACCTCATATCATCTGTGACCTCTTGGTATATAGATGAATCGATTAATTAATAGATCAATAGATGAATAGCACTTATCAAGTAACAAAAGTCACCGATCTCTGGTTTCAGTTTTAAAACTAACATCTGTTTTGGTTTTACGTCGTCGGTCTGAGATGAGAAAGGTGATTTAAAACCAGAGTAGATATAATATTATGTATATTCAAGTCATTTTCATGATTCAGCAGTGTATGATTCCGACCCTAAATGTGTAAAATACCGTGAACGAGTGTGTTTGTTTCAAAACAGCGGACTTTTGGGTGAGGGCAGGATGAGGAAAGTAGATATGAGGCCATGAGAGCTGAGGCAAGTCTCCAGGAAATGAATGGAAGTCAGTGAGACGTGACTCTTTCTCTGTGTGTGTGTGTGTGTGTGTGTGTTTGCCTCCCTCCCTCCCTCCCTCCGTCATCAGCCTCTTCCTCCGTCTGTTTATGAGCGCGGAGCATTGAGAGCGCTCTCAGATCACATGAGTGTGTGTTGGGGGGAGATTTATGTCTCCTGCTCGGTGGTGGGAGCGCTGCCTTTAATTACGCTCGGCCTGCTCTGGGGTTGATGTGACCCAGCAGCGCTCCGCTCTCATCCTCTCGGGAAACAGACGGATTGTTTGCCTTGTCATGTCCGAGAACCCAGTCACATGGTGTCTCAAGTGCCGACCTTGCACACGGCACCCGCCCGGCTTACCCCGAGGTCCTGTCGTCCCCTTGACCCCTGAGGTCGTCGTGCCGCGGTGCACCTGAGCGTGGTTTTTTCGCTCCACCCAGAGGAAGGAAACCTCCCGCATTGAGTCATGGCGCCTTTCACCTCGCTCTAAACAATAAGACGTGCGGGCGAGGCAGAGAGAGAGTGGCCAAACATGTTTTGGTCCAAACAGGTCAGATGGCGTTGTAGACGGCGAAATGTCACGTTAGACGACGTCACGGGACGGAACATGGTTCCATAGGATTGTTGTTACGTTCAGGAGGAGTTGATTTGTGTTTGTGTGTGCGTTTGTGTTGCAGGGTTGCAGCCAGAGCGCTGCTTTTTGAAAACGCCTCTTCCTCTCAGACTGTTCCCATCGGAAGGTGCAGTAACAAAAACACACACACACACACACACACACACACACACACACCACCATCAGTCTGACCCAATTAATCTCCCTCTCACCTCACCATGACAATGTCTGTTTGTGTTTGTCGTCACAGGGACGCCAAGGCGATGTACTCCTGCGAGGCGGAGCACAGCCACGAGCTCAGCTTCCCCCAGGGGGCGCACTTCTCAAACGGTGAGCACATCTTCAGCTAACAGTTGCTCACAACAGCACACACACAGACACACACAGACACATGAGTGTACACAAGCAGGCTGTTGTGTACTTGCCTCTCACACACACACACACACACACACCATGCTCTAATTAGCAGTGTTGTGTGCAGGCATCAGATGTTTCTGCCCCCTGATGCATTTCTAAAAACGCACCCAGGCGCGGGTTTTATTATGGCCTCTTGGTTTTTCCATGAGGAGACGACTTGGCTGAGGACCAGCGCAGACAGGTCACAGTAACCTGGAGATGGACGGCACCAGTGCCTGTTCCCTGTTAACACAGCCAGCAGAGCCGGCAGCCAAATTCACAAACGTCAACAAACGCTCCCCGGCGTTTACCCAGCAGCCCCTGCACTTTTACTGCTCTCTGCAGTGAGCGGCTGGTTTTCCTCTCCCTCCTTTATTCAGAAGATCTCTGCTCGAACCTGGGTTTTTTTCTTGTTTTGTTTTGTTTTTTTGATGAGAATGAATAAAGCTGTTCTTCTCGGTTTTGGCGAATCTCGCTGATGATTTACTGTGTTGTGTGATTTGGTGATGAAGACCCGCAGTCCTGCTGAATCACTCTGCAGGGACTGAATTAACGAGCTGCCTGAACCCGGGTTTTTCCTCCATCTGCCAGAAATGTCTATTTGTCTGCCTAATACCATCTTTCATATTTTTTTTCCTCCTAATTTTTATTTTATGAAACCAAACCCACTCTTTTCTTTGTCCTGCAGTCTACGCCTCTGTCGAACCAGGTTGGCTCCAGGCAACGTACGAGGGGAAAACCGGTTTGATCCCCGAGAATTATGTCGTCTTCCTGTAACAGGTGGTAAACGTTGCGTCTTTTTCATGGTATCCATGGGAAAAAAAACAAAACAAAAACGATAACAATACAGATGTGGCTGATTGTTGTGATGTTCTGCTACTAACAGGTAGGGGGGCATCACTTTAACAGTACAAGGTTGAAGTACAAAAACGCATCTCCATTCTTCCATATCACATCACAGCTATGGAATAAATTGTTAGAGGTAAATGTACAACTCGTCGACTGCACTGATGCTTTTTTTTCCCAGCATTCACCTAAAGAAAGACAAAAAAAGTCCCAAACAACTTCACAAGTTTTATTCCCAGACGTATCTGTATCTCTGAACACTTCCATCGAGTGGTGAAAGAAAAGCTTTGAATTAACTGTAACGATAAAAAAAAATGTGATTTTATTTTTTTTTTTTTAAAGTAAAGATACAAATCTAATCTATATGTTAAAGAAAGCAAGATGGGTTTGCACCTTCGCTGTCATGTTTATGTTTATGGTGATGATTGTTCAACCACTGAACCTGCTCACTGCTGCTGTGCACTTTCTGGTTAGCTACTATTGTACAATACATTGATGCTCACAAGTTCTTCTGTCGTTGCTAATCAAAAAAAATATTTACTTCTGTAAATGTTTATTACCATAAATTATCACCGTAAATATATACATATATATATATATATATGTATATATATGTATGCCATATGTAAAACTGTGTTTTTAGAACATCACGAATGCTATGAAACCTTCACCTTTAACGCTTGTTGTGGTACTGTACTCGCTGGTACACTGGTGTACTAGCAATGACAGCTGTGTGATTATCTTATGTTAAAGATGCATTTTAAATATTTAACGTGACATTACAGTTGAGCACGTTTCCAAAGTTCACTCCATCAGAAACCTGATACTGTCCCTGGCAGAGTTAAGCGATATCAACAATAACTGTAATCAATAATTAGCTCTTCAGTTATTACAAACTGATCAAATGTACTCCGACAGTAGTTTTCCTCTGGCGGCCAAAAATGTATCTGGAAAGGGATTTGAGATCTCGCCAAGAGCGTGGTGTCCTTTTCCATTTACATCTCCGAGGAATGTGAAGTGACCTTGAGCGGAGATGCTGGAATAATACTCCCGTACACTCGTAGAGGGGCGCGTCACGGAAATGACATTCATATCCTAAGTATGTATCATCTGGCATATTTTCTTTTTCTTTCAGTATAGAAAACCTGTTTCCTTGCATAAACGTGTGTATAAATAAATAGCGTGATTTATTAGACCTGTGGTTTCCATTTCTTTGTTAGAGAGTTAGAGAGTGGAGCTCCTGCTGAACATTAAGGCTTTTAATTCAACACGTTAAAAACACCGTGAACGCTGAGAATGAAAATGCACTTCTGTCTCTGTGTTCCTACTTTTTAAACTAGGAGAGTGCGAGAAGAGTGTGATGTCGGTTTTCTTCCTATCGATCGCTATATGAAAATCCGATCACCTTTCTTTTAAGGCAGATGTGTTTTTTTTTAGGTCCCAGTTGTCCTGTTCATTAGCTAGACAACTTGTTAACGAGCTTAGAAAGATGAAGAAAATGTGATTAGTTGTTTAATACTTTCAAAAAAAAATTGTTGTTTTTTTTCATGATACCACTGCACGCGCTTGAATTAAATCTCTCACAGGAATCCTATCAACACCTGGGTTTGGATGCAGTGCACTGTTCTGTTATAAAAATAATAATAATAATAATAATCTTACATGAAAGATAACTGTGCAGTGCACCGACTCCTTCATCAGGGAGATCACTGCGGTAAGAAAAACTGAACACTTATGCTGAATAGTGCAAAAATATCTCCATCATCTCTCCTACCATCATAACAGCACATAAGTACCATCAGTACACAAGACGTTGAATGGGCCCACCCCACCCCGGCCGGGGGGGGGGGGGGGGGGGGGGGTTATAGAGCAGCTTCATTGATTATTGCCTCTGAATTTGTAATATCCAAAATAGTTCTCTAATAACAACATTCCGGTAATTCACCGTACAGAGAGGCAGTTTGCTCGTTTACCGCTGACGAACCACTGTGTGTAATAATCCAGTTGTGAGGTGTCTCCACAGGGTTGCGGCGTGGCCGTGGCCGGGCGCCGTCACTTGGTGTGGAACAGGAGGGGCCTCACCATCCCTGCCAGGACCTTGGGGAGCTGCGAGGCGATGACCTCTGACATCATCTCCGGAAACTCCACCTTCATGGCGTCGGCCTGGATGAAGGTGCTCAGACAGAACAGGTTGACCTTCTTCACTATCTGTCAGACAGGAGACACTCGGGTGAGCCAGAGACGCCGCGGTTGCATTAGTGTGTGTGTGTGTAGGGGAGGGAGGGGTTACATCGTGCATGGTGTCCATCAGCTTGGTGAGGCGGTAGAATCGCTGTGAGCTGGCCACCACCCCCTTCTCCCGCATGTGGATGGCCTTGGTCAGCTCCCGGATGTAGCTCTGTCTCATCTCGTCAAACACGGCCTGACTCTTGAGTCCCTCCAGAGGCACTGAGGGGAAAAACAGAAAAACACAGGACGCTTCGTTCATTAAAAAACAGAAAATATGCAGAAATGAATTCTTTAATGTCAAACAAACACAAAGGAAATAGATTCAAGGTGCTGCTCGGTTTATTATATTACTAACATATTTGTACAGGCTTTAATAAAGCTGAGTCAGATTCAGGAAGTCGCGTCTCTACCTGTGTTGAGGAGTATTATGGCTTTCATGCAGAGGAACTCCTCGCGGGAGACTTGAAGGTTGGCAAACTCCTGCGGGATGAACTGCATCGCCAGGCAGAGGTCGTAGATCGGAGTTCTCCTCATCTGCTCCCTGACGCAAACAACGACAAAGGCGGGGGGTTAACGTTCCCGAGGGGGCGGTGGAGACGTAAGCCAGTGCGACCCCACGCACTGTGAGGTCACCTGTGTGATGACGGCGACGACTTACTGGCTGAGGACCAGATCAGGTGCGAAGTATAAATATTCACTAGTGACGTTCTGAAAGGAGCGCCAGCCCAGCGCAAACACCATGAGGTTCATCCAGGAGTACTGGATGAGGGTCATCTGATCGCTGATGTGAAGATTTCGGAACCCTGAGGGAAAATAATAACAACAACAACAATAATAATAATAAACATAATAATAAAAAGTTATTATAATGATAATAATAATAATGAGAAAAATAATAATAATAAAAAGTTATAATAATAATAATGATGATGATAATAATAATAATGATAATGATAATGATAATGATAATGATAATGATAATGATAATGATAATAATAATAGAAAGGTATAATAATAATAATAATAATAGAAAGTTATAATAATAATAATAAAAAGTTATAATAATAATAATGATAATGATAATAATAATAATAGTAATAAAATTATAATAATAATAAAATGTTACAATAATAATAATAATAATAATGATAATAATAATAATAATAGTGATAATAATAATAATAATAATGATAATACACTCTGATTATTGCCTACAGCTTATTTTCTTGGATCTGAGTCAGTCAGCGTTTACGTCTGAGAGGTCTCCATGGTGACAGCTGGTGGTGACCCTGAGCTGAGCTGAGCTGAGGGAGCCGTTACCTGGCAGAGACTTGGACCACTTGACGATCCGCAGCAGTTGCTTCTCGCACAGCCTGTTGAGACTGGTGAGCAGGAGATGGGGAACGTCGGGCTGGGTGTTGTCGAAGCCCGAGTAGATCATCTCCGGCTCGATGTTTTCCAAGATGCCGATGATCTGCTGGGGGAGATGCACCTCGCGTATGCCCGGTATGCACGACATGGAGGTCAGGGCCTGGCTGTCGCTGGACATGGCCAAGTGGGACTGGAACATCAGGGATGGGGCCAAACCGAAGGCCTTCAGTGCTCCGAATCGCTTCAGCTTCCTGCCTGTGGCACAAACACAAGGCCCCGAGTTAGAATGAATCATTCATGATAATAATAATAATAATAATAATGACGACTCAGCTCCTGATCTAAGCACTGTGAGTGTTCTGCTGGGCGGTGATGGTGACGTTTCTACCTCCGAGCATCATCCCCGCCTGGTAGCACTTCCTGAGGCGACACGCTGGGCAGTTTTTCCTGCGGATCTTGTCCACGATGCAGTCGTTCCGCCCGGCGCAGAGATAGCTGTGATGGCCTGTCGGGTGAGAAGCGCACTATTTTTTACAACAGCAGAAGAAGAAGAGGAGAGGCGCGTAATGAGGGGGTGGGTGAAGAAACACTGAAGGGCTCTTGAGTATTTAGCAGCGCTGCTCGCCTCAGCTTCCCGAGGGGAGACCTAAAGAAGGGAATGAGATAGAGGCGAGGCTGTGAGGACAGAGTGACACGGCCCTGATGAGACACAGCGGCTCTCATGTATCTCACACGGCGAGATAACGAGGGAAAACCAGTCCCGGAGCAGGAACACGGTGAACACTGGTCAGTGTGATACTGTTGCTAATGACCTTTTAACAAACCGCCAGTGAAGGTCAGTGAAATGTGATGTGGCAACTCCTTTATGGCGTCCCACACTGTTCACTGCGGACAAACATAAACACGAAAAAATAAAAATAATTATATAAATATATAATATA
>JAFBJQ010000373.1:0-47500 GCA_016785345.1 Trinectes maculatus | reverse complement strand
TGCATGGTCAGATAGTGCCTCTGGTGCTGTTTCTGCTGACGCTGCATGACTTAGTCCCAGCTGCCTGATGAGCTCTGTGAGGGTCTTCATGTCATGGTGATATATTTTTTTTTTTTTTTTTTTTTTTTTTTTTACGTATATGTATCTGTATTCAGAAAACTCACCTTCGTTAACTTCATCATTGTCTCTGTCTCTTTGTGCTTTTACGATATATCTTTTGATCAGGCGGTTCATCATCTTCTGTAATAACCAACAGAAAATTTGAGTCTTAACATGATGAGATGTTTTTTTCCCCAAAAAAGTTATTTTATATTTGTTATTTAATTTTTTTTTTAAAAAAGAGCCACTGCTGACTTGATCACTGGTCGTGTTTGATTACACAGTAAATGGATTTGATGTTTTCTGTTGCAGCCGTTTGCTAAAACCATGAGATGAATTACAACAACACAGGACGAACGTTAGGCTGCAACATAGCACAACTCTTCATACGTTCATGTGTGTAAATCAGTCATTTGCTGTCAGAGCTAAAGCTCCGTTATCACACAGAAACCTTCACCTGATAGTGGGATGGACAAAGTGACGGCTCCACACTCAGATCGTCCGGCTGCCTCAGCTGGCATCAGAATCAACACACACACACACACGCACACACACACACACACACACACACACACACACACACACACACAAAAAGCTTTTCAGAGATAAACTTACAATTGCAGTTAATACATGTGACACAAGGGGGCCCTATACACCTAATCATAATATCTACACTGAGTATATACTTTTACATTAGTATACGTACTTGTGTAATCATATATATAATCTGATTTGGTAACTTTCTTCAGCAGCTGGTGCATCACCTTGTTCAGCTCCGTCTCGTCATGTGACTTCTCTTTGCCTTTGTCTCCGGGTGCAGCCCAGAGGAATTCCCTCAGCCCCAGCAGCAGGGAACCGACGGCCTTGGGGCTGGGGACGAGGTTAAAGGGCACGGGCAGCGTGCCGCCTTGCTCAAAGTAGGAGAACCAAAGCTTGGCTCTGGCAAACTTCCACTCGACGTCAGCATCATCCTGCATCGACAGTAAAAAAAAAAAAAAAAAGGTAAGATGGACTGAGAGTTGTTGCAAACACTGACAAACATATGAGTCATTATGACCACTGATAATATAATAAACATAATATATTATTATTAGAGATGTCCGATATTATCGGCCGATATTGGCATTAAAATGTAATATCGGAAATTTTGAGAGATGTGATGGATGGTTTTTGAGATACTTTTGCTTTGTTTACTTTTGTTTGTTTACCTGAAATGATTTAGGTTTTTTGGGGGGGAGGGGACCCCGCTTATTGGTATCTGTTGATATCGGTATCTAAAATGAATAGTTATAATACAAATATCGGTATATCGGATATCGGCAGAAAAGCTAATATCAAACATCTCTAATTATTATTATTATTACATAATGATATACATAATAAAAAAAACTAAATTTGGAAAATGGATGGTTCAGACGTACCTGAATTTCCTGGAAGGAGCTGTTGAACATGGCAATAAGCATGTTCAACAACACAATCACCATGATGATGTTGTACACGCCATAAAGAACGTAGCCAGTGTTCTCGATGAACTTGTGGTCGATGTTGATGACCACTGATTTCACCTCGGACAAGCCGAAGATGGCCCAAAATAACGTCTTAAAGCTCTCCTCCACCCTGGTGGAAGGAAATGAAATGACAGGTAACATTAACGTGGCGCAAACCAGTCTGTTGTGTTATTTCGAACACAGATGGTATCTAAATGTGTAACTGGATTAAAAAGTCTCACGTTGTGAATGCATCGTTGTACTTGGCTCCGAGGTAGTAGGAGTACAGGTTGAACATCCCCACCATGAAGGCCACAAACACGGTGATGAAAATCACCATGAACTTAAAGATGTCTTTCACCGTGCGTCCCAGGGAGATCTGCAGAGGCCCGAAGCTCTCGTTGGCAGGCAGGATGTAGGCAATGCGAGAGAAACTCAGCACAACCGCGACGGCATAGAGGCCCTCAGAGATGAGCTGCGGGTCTGAGGGCATCCAGTTGATCCGGGCTGGAAATAAACAAACGCTGCTTCATGCTGTCATGAATCCAGTGTCAGGATTCCTGCACGATGAATTCACCGGAAAAACGAGCAACAAACGAGACACACAATCTGCATATTTTTTTAGCTTAACCAATAATTTTTCATGACAGGACAGTATCATAACATGGAAGTATTACATTTTAATATAAATAAAATTACATTTTAATATAAATAAAAAAGTAACTATGCCTGATTGAAATATGCAAGATACACATCACCTCTCTGATGTTTTTTAATCACGATTAGATATATTTAATCAAGAATATATATATATATATGTGGTCGATGTTGATGACCACTGATTTCACCTCAGACAAGCCGAAGATGGCCCAAAATAACGTCTTAAAGCTCTCCTCCACCCTGGTGGAAGGAAATGAAATGACAGGTAACATCAACGTGGCGCAAACCAGTCTGTTGTGTTATTTCGAACACAGATGGTATCTAAATGTGTAACTGGATTAAAAAGTCTCACGTTGTGAATGCATCGTTGTACTTGGCTCCGAGGTAGTAGGAGTACAGGTTGAACATCCCCACCATGAAGGCCACAAACACGGTGATGAAAATCACCATGAACTTAAAGATGTCTTTCACCGTGCGTCCCAGGGAGATCTGCAGAGGCCCGAAGCTCTCGTTGGCAGGCAGGATGTAGGCAATGCGGGAGAAACTCAGCACAACCGCGACGGCATAGAGGCCCTCAGAGATGAGCTGCGGGTCTGAGGGCATCCAGTTGATCCGAGCTGGAAATAAACAAACGCTGCTTCATGCTGTCATGAATCCTGTGTCAGGATTCCTGCACGATGAATTCACCGGAAAAACGAGCAACAAACGAGACACAAAATCTGCATATTTTTTTAGCTTAACCAATAATTTTTCATTACATAACAGTATCATAACATGGAAGTATTACATTTTAATATAAATAAAATTACATTTTAATATAAATAAAAAAGTAACTATGCCTGATTGAAATACACACGGTACACATCACCCCTCTGATGTTTTTTAATCAAGATTAGATATATTTAATCAAGAATATATATATATACACACACACACACACACACACACATATATATATATGTAAACTCATTATTTGTTATAGTTATAAATATATACTTTGGTGTCGCCACTTACCCAGCTGGAAGTACTGTATCTCTGAGGGCAAGGTCGTGTTGGACAGGTCAGTATAGTGCTTGTCCACGTAGCTCTGGGCAGAGTAGGCGTGCCAGAACGCCATTAATCTGGCAATGAAAGAGGTCATAAATATGGCCAAAATGCTAAAGTCGAGAAGGTTCCAAGGTTCAGAGATGTAGTCGCGGATGTCCTGAGTCCAAATGTCTTTACATTCCTCCCATATCTTCCCTGTAATGATCACAAAATATGTCAAAAATATATGTTATTTGGAAAACATTCGGGAGCTGGATGTGTGTGTGTGTGGGAGGGAAATGACCTATGACCCAGGATATGATGAGAATCTCCATCCAGGTGAAGGGGGTGGTCTTCATACGGAACAGCTGCGAGGGGTGGTCGTGGGTGGTCATATTAGGCAGCAGGGACGTTCCGGCAAACCGGTCTGCCGCGTTCAGGACCAGCAGGCAAAGAAAAATCATAAAGGAAGCAGCGTGGGCCACAAACTTCAGGAAAGGGCCACACATGAGCTTCCCCAGCTGAGAGAAATCCGGGAATAGCAACGTGATAAATCGTCTTCCATATGCATTATTTACAAAATAAAACCGTCGTGTTGTTTTGTGTTTCAGAGTGAAGACGATATTCGACCTTCTTGGAACTGACCTTGCTTGATGGTGCTATCCAGTACATGAACACCAGGACCGGCAGCCCAGCAGTGACACCGAGGACCAGCAGGATTTTCACCGCTGTGTTTTGCTGACGCAGTCCAGAAAAGTTCTCGTACCAGATGTAGAGGAGCTGCTGCTGGCAGTTGGGGTGCGCTACAAACTGTGAGTGTTTGTGGGTGTGAGAGAGAAGTGGAACGATGGGACGGAGGGGGTTGAGTCTGATCAATCAATCAATCAATCAACCAACCAACCAACCAACCAACCAACCAACAAACCAACCAACCAATCAACCAATCAATCAATCCTTAATATTAAAGCGTGTTTCTGGCGTTCTCACCTTTTTAACTTCATATTTTATCGCAAGTTTTAGCCTGATGAGGTTTTGTCTGCCGCAGGTCTCAGAGTCACGACACGACTCGGTGTCGCCGTTCAACACGGCCTCCACCTCCTCCGTGCTCCGACACAGGTCCAGGAGCCCGACCACAAAGTCTTTACACTGCGTGGACAGTTTCTTGTAATCGTTCTGTCACAGAGAATTATGTTTGTATTACTTTTTTTTTTTTTTTACAAATCACCAATAGCACAAAAACGATACACAGCATCATCATCTCAGGTCACATGACGTGATCATCTACAAACCTTGAACTCCTTCTCAGTGTTGGCCAGGACGGCCAGCTCATTGCTCAGCTCCAGTGCTGCCATCACAGGGTCCTCGTTGGAGAGGGACAGATACGCGGGACTCGCCAGGCCTTTATATGCATTGATGCGGGACTGTGAATGGCTGAAAGCATCATGCCTCTGCTGCTTGCTGCAGGCCCTGCACTGACAGAAGTAGTCATGTGGCCGCGCTATACTCGCCCCCCTCATAAGGAGCATGTGCACAATTTCGTACTCGTTGCAGTGGGAGGCCAGGATGATGGGAGTGATGTCGTGAGAGAAACGCGTTCCATCCTCGTCGAAGGCAAAGAAGTCATCGCGTGTCTCCGACTGGCTCGGGCTGTGAGTGAGTCTCTGAGCGTCGGCGAAGGCCTGGTGGCTCAGTATGGCCTCCACTATACGGATGTACCCTTTACTGATGGCTAAAAGCAAAGCATCTCCTATTCTAGACAGCTCTTTCTTCCTCAGCAGAAGCTTGGTCACCTCCAGGTGCTCGTTGGCTACTGCCAGCTGTAATGCATTTTGGCCCATGTAGTTCACGCAGTTGACGTCGAGGTCCGGGAGTTCGTCCAGCATCCGCCTCACTTCGGGAACGTTGCCGTACTCTGCGGCGTCTAAGAAACGTTCCTCAGTCATGGAAAGACATGATGAGGAGTGGCTCCGAAAGAGGTAACCAGCTCCTCGTGAAGCTTGTCTTCTGGGTTTGGACACCGCCATCACAGCTTTGCCTTCAGTGTTCCATCGAAACACATTCAAGAAGTATGTTAGATGAAAAGATAACACGGCTCCAAATACATTTTATATCTCCACCACTATTTATGTCATACCTAAATGAATGTGTTTGTTTGGTTACGAGAAGATCACCTCCATCTCTGATTCCAAAAAAGGCCACAGCGTGCAGTGGACAGCTGGTCTCAGCCAAATTATAAATCTCACTACATGTGTGACGCCACCCACAGACTAATCATCTGCTCGCTGTCGTTTCTTGGCCTGGCACTGTACATCCATCCTCTGCCTGACCGTGGAGAACACTTGGAACGTGACATAACAGTGCCCTCCAGTGTTTAACCGTGGTAAAGTCTGTCTTACTGTAACACGATGTGTATTATATATGATGTGCTGAAGTATGATACTAACTATCAAACTTCTACAAACAGTGACTTTTTAAAGTGTTGTTGGCCGTCAAGCAAGTGTTGCTGCAGTCTGTTGAGTAATTACATTGGAATGAAATGGGATCATGTCAGGAGTTAATTGCTTTAGCGCAGATGGTAACAGATGATGGCAACGTTCATTCAGTCATAATTAGAGTTAACAAGATTTTCAATAACGGAGTAATTGGACAGTATGTATGGAAAGAGAAGAGGAAATGAAAATGGTGTCATGCTGTTCAACATGACACAATCTCAACTAGGATGGAACTGAGCTAAACAAAGGTAAAATATAAGAAATTAGTATAGACAGATAAAAATCAGATTATGGCTTTTTGTATTCATGTGGGGGGTGGATGAGCATGAGATACCAATACATATTTGTGTTTGTACAAATATTTTTACGATATCTAGATGTACAAGAGATAACAGATTAAAGAGATTAAAAATGAGGATGCTGCAGGATCAGATATTCTCACAGATATTCTCTCAAAAAACTTCTCAACCAACCCCAGGACATCACAGTTATTTTTTTTTTGTATTTGTTGCATTATATGTTTTCAAAGTAATATAATAATAATAATACCAATTGTCCACTTACCTCAGAGAAGACGTTCACTGCTGTAAGTCATTAAAACCCAAAAACTACATCCACCCATAAGGGACGAGCTGCACTTCTCCTCTCCCCACCTGTCACACTGACTCTCACCCCAGTGGGCGTTTTCTCGCAGCTCATGACGTGTGTTTGGTGGCATAGGATATTACCGCTTGTTGACCATCTATGGGTCCAGTTACAGAGGTGATGTAACATTTGATGTCTTCGTTAACCTTCTGTTATTTTCCATAGCTGTGCCCAGTGAGCCCAAAAAGCAAGATATTAAAACACTTTATCACACTAACAGTGGAGTTAAGCCCAGCAGAAGTGCACTGACCCAGTGACGGTGCCATAAACATCAAACAGACCGAAAGGGATTATTTTCTTAGGAAATGACGGCGGTGCAAAAGGCCTAATGCGTCAAACACCAATTCTCTATATGGTCGCTGACATACTGAAAACAGATGATTTGATGCAGTGGCTTCTGTCCATACTTCTGAAACAATCTGGAAAAAGCAGATTATCCCAAATCCTCTTATCTCACGGTGCCATCAAATGTAACAGGTAATATCCTTATATTTTATGAGGTGCCTTTCACACGCAAATTAAAACTTTATTACTACTACTACTACTACAACAACAACTACTACTACTACTACTACTACTACTAATAATAATAATAATAATAATAATAATAATAATAATAATAATAATAATAATCAAAACTGTTTAAAGGTTTAAAACATATTGAGAGATGCTTATCATCTTTTCATCAACTGTCTTTAAGAAAGTTTTTATAATACGATTTTTTTATCCTTTATACACTTTACTGTACTTTGATATTAAGACATACATTTAAAACAGTATCTCATACTGTAATGACATTGATTTTATTTGTATCATTTAGTCATTTATTTATTCATTTATTATTATTTGTTGCTGTTGTTGTTTGTTTTGTGTTTCATTTCAGTCCTCGTGTGTGTTCTGTTTATATGGTTGTTACACATAACGACACTCCTGGGTGCACCTGAAAGCAGCATGCCCGGAGCACAGAGCCCTCTGCTGGCCGTGATGGGTAAAATCGCCATGGTAACCGTTGTCAAGAAGCTGCGTCCTCGGTTGCTAACATGGAGAAGACACTGCACACGGACGTATTCTGGAGAAACAGCAACAAACGTACGGATACGTTTTTTCTTCTAGACGGTAAAAAAACGGTTATTGTTTATTTACAGCATTTCCGGTTTCGTTTATTGAAAACAGGTAAGAGCCTGTTAGTCTCATTGAGATTTGGATTTAATGGCGGCCGGCAGGTGAACGGCAGGTGATTAGTTTACATGGCGGTCGCTATTAAATAAAAAAAGAAAGATAAAAATAGCTTTTGAAAATGAAGAGTTTCTACCTCCGCGTGTGTTTACCGATTCCCTTTGACGTCATCAAACAACAATATGGGACCAAACGCCAGTTCCGTGTTATCAAAGGAACTTCATGACGTAATCATTTGTAACTATTGGTCCCTCTTTACAGAAGAGGGCAGTGTTTTTTTTTTTATTGTAATGTAAATAGTGATGTCCCATAATGCACCTGAAGGTTTTTTTCCAATTTTCATTAAACAATAGAAGACGACGACAATGAAGAAGAAGAAGAGGAGGAGAACAATCCACATGGTTTGCAAGCAGATGGTGTTTACAGGAGCGAAAGAGCGGAGAAAGATTTGACGGAACACGAGACTGACCCAGCCACTCAGAACATGCAGAGGTTCCACAGCAAGTTCCTCTACCATTCGTATCCTTCATTTATGAAGATATTTCTCCCGTGAAGGTGTGGAAACGTGTGTTACTCATACCCACCTGTGTGTAAACAAATGTAGAGAACCAGGTAGAGAAACACAGTGGTTACAAAAAAAACACTCATTACAGTCTCCATATGCACATATCTACATAAAACTTCCTTCCTTAGCTGTTTGCCGACAGAGATGTTCGGTTTGGATACAACGAAGACCTTGAGAGGGAGAGAAAAGCCTTGATTGAGAAGCATAAGCTATGCAGAGCCCGATCTCAAGTGCTGTCCAAGGAAAACACCCGCCGGAGAAGGTCAGCTGGATTCTACAGTGTATTATTGTACATGTCGCCTCAGTGATGATTCTCTCACGGTCAGCACCACATGCAGCCATAAAGGCTTTTTGATCACATAACTTGACTGTGTATTAGGTTTGGAGTCTGACATTATATTTTTAAGCTGTAAATATTGCATCCTAAAAAATAATGTTAATCTTTAAAAATTATCACCTCTTAAAAATAGTGTTAAAGACTGAATTGAAAAAAAAACAAACAAAACCATGACTGCTGACCTTGCTGGACCCTGCCTGATGGTGTCAGCGTGTGGGTGCTCGTCTTGAGTAACAGACTCAGGTTACCTATGTGTGAAACATGGCCAGTCTAGATTCAGTCAGTCGATAAGTGCCTCGGGTGCGTTCGGTGCGCTCTGCTCGTGGTTGTTGTGCAGGGCTCTGGCAGAGAAACAGAAGCAGTGGGACCTGCAGGAGCAGCGCCATCGAGAGATCATCCTACAGCAGCGCAAGCATCAAATCCAGGATGCAACTGAACGCTACCAAAGAGGCCACCTACCCCCCCAACAGAAACCCAGACAATGTAAGTGATGCGTTCCAGAGCCGAGATAATAAAGCGCCATTGCACTGACACATTTACATTTGTATATGATGATCCCTAATGTGTTTTAGCTTACAGAATAAAAGCTACAAATATAAAGGAAGCGCTGAGAGTAATTCGAGGCGCCGACGTGCGGCCTCCATCCTCGTTTTCCAGCAACTCAAACGTTATCAGGTAAAAACAGACAGAGTACAAATAACAATCTAACTCAGAAAAAAGTTTACATTTGAATATACTTTATGTTTGGCCTTTTCTGATGTTTGGACAGCAACTAACATTTTGTTGGTCTTTTTCTGTTTTCTCGTGCTGAAGCTCCATTTCCTCTGGCGAGCACCCCTCGGTTTATAACTTGTCCCGCCACCCAGTCCTTTGCGCCGCAGAGGCCTACACCAAACTGATCCGGGAGCAAAGTGAACCTTCCCTCAAGATCAGTCATGAAGGGAATAGGATCCAAGAGAAGCAAGAAAACCAGAGTCCACAGGTGCGTCTGCTATGCCATTTCCACGTCCA
Organism: Trinectes maculatus; assembly: GCA_016785345.1. NCBI lineage: Eukaryota > Metazoa > Chordata > Actinopteri > Pleuronectiformes > Achiridae > Trinectes > Trinectes maculatus. Next base: position 38,002 of record JAFBJQ010000373.1, on the reverse strand, counting down.
GGAAATGAAACTTTTCATACCAAGAGGGTTTAGGATAGATTTATAAACCACATAGTTGTAATGTCTAGTCGGGTAAAAACACAAACAAAAACCCCACAGAGGTTAAATACCTCCCTTGATAAAGTTAAAACATAAGAATCTGCTTAGATGTAAAATGTCTTCTGAAGGGCACCTTTAATGTCTCATACCACAATTTGTCTAAAGTTCAAAAACATGGAGAGACATTTCTTATCACCTTTGCCAAAATGTAAATCCTATTCTTTTTTTTCCGATTTTTTCATTTTTCAGGACAGTTCCCAGTCTGATAGCGTTATTTCTGAAAGCCTCTCCTGTAAGGACAGTTTGGAGTATGAAGACTCCAACGATGACAAGCCTCAGTGGTCCAATTCACCAACACCAGACCAAACTTTGTCATCGAAACTGCTTCACGGCAACAACATCATCGACTTCCAAAAGACAAACTGCCCAGAAAACAGTTCCAAAGACAACATCGCCATTACAAATGGAGTTACTTCCCACAACACAGCACCTGACTGCTCCTGTCCCAAGCAAGATGCTGCGTTAGTTGTCAGGCAGCAGAAGGTCCATGATGATCGTCAGTTAAAACATCCATCATCTTCTCATATGTGCCAAAGTGGCAAGAGCAAAGACATGTTGTCTGGGGCTCCACCAGGGACAAATATCTTCTTGAACAATAGTAAAAGAGATAATACATCACAGGGAGCTCTTCAACAAACCCAAAAAGAAAACCACAGTTTGTCATCCCACAGTGCGCCTTGTGTTTCCATAAATAACCTCAACAAGTTTTCAAACCTGCAGCTGAAAAGTGAGAAGCCCAATAATGCATCTTTGCTGCAACGTGCATGCATTCAGCCAGTTACTCCGACGTACCTTCAGTCCGTGGAGAAGGGCAATCAAATGTTGCCATTTTTAGAGGAGACATCGTGTTCCAAACATAAAGTCGGATTAACTAAAGGGATTCTTAAAAATAAGTCTGAATATGTATCAGCAGACGGCACATTCATGCATGGCCCAGGGCATGGCAATTTTGGAAAACCATTCCCTGTGGTGGGCAATTGTGTTGACGTATCGGGAAACAACATGAAGGCTGTGGAGAGCAAATCGATCAAAAAGAACCTTTGTTGGTTCGATGAGTTACATCTGCACAAAGAGGAGAAAGGAGAGATGAAAGACAAGTCTTTCAGTCTTTTTCAGCCAGAGGAAAACCCAGAGGACCACCAGCTACATCCAACCGAGGTCTCAGGGGCCTCCAAGCCTGGACCCAGCCTCACCGCTCACGTCTCCACTGGTTATGACTTTACAAAGCAAGCGTGGGCAGATGTCAGTGTCCAAGTCAACTTGCACCAGGAACCAGCAGCTGAGGTCAAGGCACCGCCATGCAGCACCAAACCCAGCAGACCCAGGGTCCCATCTAACAGGTACTCAGCCACAGTGGGAGAGCGCCCTGTTCTCTCACAGACTCGAAAAGGCACTGTCTTACGACCTCAGTCTGCCACCGTCATGAGTCAGATAGCCAAAACCCAAGGAAAGAACAAGGTGCCTTGCCCACCTCCTCGCGCAAAAGCCGTGGAACAAAAGAAGGTGTATAGGCCTCCATATGGCCTGGATCATACCAGTGTCACCTCTAAACAAGCTCTGGCTGTAGATCAGGTCCCACCTGAAGACTTCTTACCATTCTCACATCACTTAATCAAAACAGAAACAACTGTTATGTACACACCACTGCCGCCCTCATATACACGCCCCGTCATAGACGGCAGCACGAAGGGCAAGAGCAGTTCAGGTCATCAGGAAACCCCAGGCTGTGATAACAGAAGAGGGATGATGCTTCTTGGTGGTGGCACTCCCACAGACGAGGAGATCTCGCAGCTCTGGCAGGGCGTCCGCAAAGCTCTGAACACCAGTGATGGTAAGGTGTTTTTTTAATTTTGGCTCATATCCCCTGAACCAGGTTCCCTGGTGAACCTGCAGAGATGTAGCATTAAAACACACGTGCTTTTTAATATAGATTGTAAACACTGACTATGAAACCTCCAGTTTCAAGTTTCAATCTCTTCTTATGTGTAACTGTCATCACATACAGTGGAATCTCATCAAAGGAGAACGGAGTCAGAGATTTTGTGTGAATGCCAGTTTGCAAAGATTTCCATGAGATCGTTTTCCCCTGGAACACTATTGTTCCTAATTTACATCCGTATGTGGCGTCCTCTTTGGCGCCGACTGTTATTATAATAACCACACTTCTTCATCTTCTCATCTCACCACGCACTCGACAACTTTGTCGTTCGTGTTTTATGATGTTGTGTTTTTTGCTGAAATCATTTACATCCTGTCATGCCTGTTGTTTCAGGTAATCAGAGTGGGACAGGACAGGCGCCGGAGAAGGGGCAGGTTGGGAGGAATCCCTGTATGGAGCAGAGCAGGCAGTCTACTGGCTCACAGAGCAGAAGGCCTCCTCAGGTACATGCATGTTATCTGCCCTGTGGGGGAAGACTGCGAATAATTGCCATAAATCAGTGAATGGTGTGTTTGTTCTTGTTGAATCACTTTAGCAGTTAATTAATGTTGTCCTCAGTGTGAGTAAAACTAAAGAGACGCCACTGTCTGTAATTCTTAAGACAAGACAGTTTTTTTTTTTTCAAATGGCTCTGAGACGTGATACTTATGTTTACAACTTGCTCTAACTTTTTTTGCTATAACACCTAGAATTTTATTTGCGGTGTATTATGGGCTGAAAATATGTCATCAGAGATTAATCTAAGATTGTTTTGTTTTGTGCAGCCAATAAAACAGTCCATGTTGCCAGTCAGGAAGTTTTCCGACACGCGGAAGGTGAACTTCAAAGGTAATGGGATTATGTTCGCTGCTTATTTAAATAGAGTTTTCCGTTATGGGTACATAATTTTTCATTTCTAGAATAGGCGGCATTTGTAATCTGTCCAAGTCAACATTTCATTAAACCACTTTCACTTCTACAGTATGTTATTTAATGTGTACTAATCAAAAAGAAACTCGATTACAAGAAGATTTGTGGAATAATATGAAAGTGTAGTGTTAAAGTACAAATACAATCAATTGTTGGTGCAGCAGGGACATACGAAATATATAGATACAGAAAAGGACAGTTGTATTGTACAAATAGATTATTGTAGGGAATGCATGTTGTTATGAGGATTTTTGACATCGTAGCTGCCATGGAAACAGCCCAAGCACAAAGAAGGGTTCAGCAGCACAGCCAACACCAGGAACACAGCAGACTTTCCTTGGAGGAGCAGCAACTCCTGCAGTCTCTGGACAGACTGGACCAACAGCTACGTGAGTACCAGGCCAGAGCTGCTGTAATGTTGTCCTTTCAGCGCAGGTGAACCACTCCTGTCTGTCACTATTTGCAGGTCTACGGGAATATGGTTCAAATAACACTGCCTTGGAACACACACTAATTCCCGCACCCTCCGTAAGTATGAATTTCGAATTTTTCGCTTGCCTCAGCACATATGTTGATTTTCTTGAGCTGGATCAATTCCTTGTTTTTGTCTGCTGTTTCCAAACAAAGGAAAGGAACGTCACAAACCCTCACAAGCACCGTGCATTCTCAGCCGGCAACCACTATCGATACGCAAAGAAACCGACGTAGAGCATCAATGCATTATGCAAGTGCTACATCTGTAAGCATTTTATTCTTGAAATAGATTTAGATTATATTTATTGTTCTAAACCATTCTCATGCTGTATGTTTAGAATTTTACAGAATCTATATTAGGACCATATTGGTCGTGAACTAAATAAAGCTTATTGTCAGTGTTGACTGATGAACTGACTGGATGCGTTGTGTTTATCAGTTTTGTAGTTTTTCCTCAGCCACGCACATCATATTCATTAAATTGAGTCAGGAGTGGAAACAGTCATAAAATGATGCTTTGCAGGATTGTCAGTGATTAAAGGTTGATCTGTTTCCCTTCCCAGAATAGATCACACATACATGACACTATACAACAAAATTTGATCTTTGCTTTTAACCCATCACACACGTGTGAGCAGTGGGCTGCTCAGGCGCCCGGGGAGTAGCTCGGGTTAAGGGCCTTGCACAGGAGCCCCGAGCAGGATTCGAACTCCAAAGCTCTAACCATTAGGGTACCACTCCCTCCCCCAAAAGAGGCGCATCAGGGAAAAAATAGCTGCAGTGGATTATTGCTGTGACTTCAGTTGCCCCTCCTTCACCAACGTGTCTGGTTTTGTCCTTCAGTCGGCCTGCTGGAACTTGCTGTGAAAGATGGAGGAGGCTCAAGCTCATTTAAAGTGTCAGGTTCCCAAATGAGATGTCGCTGCACTGTGGTTTAGCTTCAGGTTTACGGTTCTTTGCATCCAAATCACATACATTCATGAATGTTCCAACAGTGAGCTTTAAATCACTGATTACCATTAAAGAGATAGAGTCGTGCATTACCTCATTATTCTGATGTTAAGCGTTGATGATCCCTGCAGCAGCAGAGGACCTTTACTGGGCCATGTGCAAAGAGACAATGATGTCACTCATTGTCTCTTTCAAAATGATTCAAATGATTCTTTTTACAATGGTGAATTATAATTTAACATTTCTGAGGATAAAATTGTTGTTAACAATTTAATAGTCAGCAACACTGGTTGTTCAATTGTACACCTTCCTTGTGTGTTCATGACAGAATCTACTGTTGAAACCTCTGTTTGTTTCATTTAGCTATGTGTGATCATTTAGCTACAACTGACAACTTCCGCGTTCATTGACGTATGCACAAGATGGCGCCTCGGCCCCGCCCTTCTCTCGTTCCTGTCACTTCCGTATTCTGGAGATATTTTGGCGCGAACGACAAACCACACCTCCCACACGGTGCACTGGGTCACGTGAGGGCAGTTTTAGGTCAATACCTGCGACTGTCAAAACGTAGGTGTCCAATTGGACCAACTGGACTGAGCGTCTCATAATCGAGCGCTTTGATTGGATGCGTGTATTAGTAAAACACGCCCTCCCTGCTCGGATTGGATCGTGACTCTCGGCTCTTGTCCGGAAGTAAGTCTGTCTCCCGTACTTTTGTTTTTAGCTAGCAATGCTAACCCAACAGTTCATATTACGTTAGGACGCAGTTCGTGTGTGACGCCAGGTCTCCAGGTTCTCCTGTTAAAAAGAGAAGCTGTTTACGTCGTTTTCATTGTCGAGTCAAACACATGGTGGTTGTACAAAGCAGGGAATGCTTTTATTAGTTTGAAAAGGCTTAAAAGCGCTTCGTGTCGCTGGGGTAGTGGGTGAACACATTCACTACCAAGATTTACAGTTTTACTAAGTCATGTCAGTTACTGTAAGAAAATCTATTGCGGTTTACTGTTGCTAGCTTAGCGATTTTAGATGGCTGCTTTGATAATGTGATGCTTGACTTCAATATAAATGTGTGATTATCGAAGTAGTAATATAACTCGCATGTTGAGATATTGTAATACATGGTTGGGGGAAGTTATATTTTTGTACCATAAAATATGTCTTTCATACTCTTTGGTCTTTCATGTACATAGTCTATAAATAAGGTTTCTACATTAAATTACATGTAAGATAGATTTTTGTTTTTAATTATTGGACCGTTTCACAAAAATGTCACATACTGTAATAACTGTATAACTCGTTGGAGCGAGTCTTTAGTTGTATCTTTAATTTATCGTTCGTTTTTGTTGTTGCTGTGTTTCTTTTCGGTCCTTGTGTGTGTTCTATTTATATGGTTACACATAAGGACACTGCTGGCTGCACCTGAAAGCAACATGTCCTGTGCCTGGAGCCCTCTGCTGGACGTTACCGGTAAAATCACCTTTACTTGTAACTTGTCAGATGTATTTTAATATAACAATCTTTCATCATTAATGTAGTATATTAATAATTAGTCTGTAAATACAGTGGAAAAAACTGTACGGCTGCTTAAAGATAGTGTATGAGAGTAGACATTGGAATATTAAGTATCAAGCCCACTTAGGTATCTTTTCACAGTGATAAGGTTTTTTTTGTGTGTATTCACCTACACAAGTAGAGCCCTAGGGTGCAGCAGTGCAACACCCGTGGCATCAGTTTTGGCCTGTATGAATTGTGGTTTCAACTTGTATCAATTCAAACACTTTCTGGATTTTGTTTTTCTTTCTTAGCCAAAGAAAAACTCAGAAGACCATCAGCTGCATTCTGCTGCAGCCTCAGGACCCAGCATGACCCCCCCCCCCCCCCCCCCCCCCCCCCCCCCCCCCCCCCCCCCCCCTATGTAACAAGCACTCAGCCACAGTGGGAGAGCGTCCTGTTTTCTCACAGACTCAAAGGAGCACTGTCATGTGACCTCAGTCTGCCACCGTCATGAGTCAGATAGCCAAAACTCAAGGAAAGAACAAGGTGCCTTGCCCACCTCCTCACACAAAACCTGTGGAAGAAAAGGTTTGTAGGCCTCCATACTAGTGTCACCTCTAAATAAAAGCTCTGGCTGTAGATCAGGTCCCATCTAAAGGCTTCTTGCCAATCTCACATCACTTAATCCAAACAGAAACAACTGTTATGTACACACCCCTGCCGCCCTCATATACACGCCCCGTCATAGACGGCAGCACAAAGTGCAAGAGCAGTTCAGGTCATCAGGAAAACCCAGGCTGTGATAACAGAAGAGGGATGACAACAATGTGAGAACTAGCTATAGAGCTATACATTGATCCTTTCAGTATGTTCATATCTTATATCCCAGTGACCTTATGATTCTGTTCATATGTGTAACTGTCATCACATACAGTGTAATCTCACTGAAGGAGACTCTAGTCAAAGATCTGTGTGGTGTTTGTGTGAATGCCAGTGTGCAAAGATTTCCACAAGATCCTTTTTCACTCGATTGCTATTGTTTCTAATTTACATCCCTGTGTGGCGCCCTCTTTGGCGCCTACTGTTGACCACTGTAACATTGTCACAAGTTTAATGAAATCAACCCATTATAATAACCACACTTCATCTAATCTTCTCATCTCATCGTGTTCCTGCCTTACAATGGCCTGTTCTCTGCTTTGCCCTGAGCCCATGCCAATAATCTGTCCCAGGCTGCTATCAGGAGTGATGGTGTTATTAGCGCCTTCTACTGGTGAAATCAAGCAATGGCTCAAAACCATGTATTATTTTTTCCACCAAACCACACTATACTTTCTCTGTTATTCTCACACACTGCTTATTTAGACAAAACCAGCAGAACAGGCCCAGATTGAACTGTATAAAATGGACAAACTTACTTTGTACTTACTATGCATCTACTTTCATTAGGACAGACAGAAAGTGCCAACAAAAGAGAACAGCAACAACGATTCCAGTAACATGTTATTAAGTGGTATCTATTCATACAATCACCTTTTAAGACAATTCTTTTTTTTCCAACTTAAAACATATTTCACATGGATGAACATACACTTATGTAATGTATGTACGACTGCAGGGGCCTGAAGTCACTACATACTAAGTTTATCGTTTATGTTTTATATTTTTCCATTTTCGCTGAAATCATTTACATCCTGTCATGCGTGTTGTTTCAGGTAATCAGAGTGGGACAGGACAGGCGCCGGAGAAGGGGCAGGTTGGGAGGAATCCCTGTATGGAGCAGAGCAGGCAGTCTACTGGCTCACGGAGCAGAAGGCCTCCTCAGGTACATGCATGTTATCTGCCCTGTGGGGGAAGACTGCGAATAATTGCCATAAATCAGTGAATGGTGTGTTTGTTCTTGTTGAATCACTTTAGCATTTAATTAATGTTGTCCTCAGTGTGAGTAAAACTAAAGAGACGCCACTGTCTGTAATTCTTAAGACAAGACAGTCTTTTTTTTTTCAAATGGCTCTGAGACGTGACGCTTATTTTTACAACTTGCTCTAATGTTTCTTTTCTAAATGACTTTGCTTCTATATGTTTCATTTAGTTTATAATCAAAAAGAAACTGCAGTGCTAGAAGATTCATGAAATAAAATAAAAGCACAACACACAGATGCATAAGAAATCAGAAGTATAATGAAAACTGGTGAATGTGATTCATTAAAATGTTTTTTTAAATCTGTGCTATGACATTGTAGCTGCCGTGGACACAGCCCAAACACAGAGTCAATGAACAGTTCAGCAGAACAAAGCAGACTTTCCTTGGAAGAGCTGTGACTCCTCCAGTCTCTGGAGAAACCCGACTAACAGCTGCGTGAGTACCAGGCCAATGCTTGGTTTAAATAACACCAGACAGACTAATATATGCTGTATATTTATTTTCCAAACTTTCTTATGCTGTATTTTTAGAATTTTATACAAAATTTATATTAACATCATTTACTTCACTAACTTCACTAAAGATTATTTTCAGTGTTGGCTGATAAACTGACATAGTATTATATTTTCCTCAGCCATGCAAAGCACATTGAGTAAACTGAGTTAGGCCCAGACATGGTCGTAAAAGGATGCACTGCAACAAAGGGATGTGTTTGTCTTTGATGAATCTGTCTTCTTCTGTTAACGGTGGTTTGTAAACAATCATCATGGTGCATTACCATCAAATCATTTTATAACATTCCAGCGCATCTCATTCTTCCCATATTTTTTTGCCTCTTATAATGGGTGTTAAGGACCTATTCTATCCTGGGTCATGATGGGGAAAGACGATTATGTCTTGTGCACCCGATACAACCAAGTGGCTCAACAAGGCAAACCTCTGCCACCAGGCCGAGTAGCATCTACCCTAAACTTTACTCTGGCCTAAAAATCCATTTAAGTATAGGAGATTAGATTAAAAAGTATCTTTAATACATTTTAATTGTCAACTACTGCATTGTTTGTGTGAAACAAGATTGTCAGTAATTAAAGTTTGATCTCTTTTCCTTGCCAAAAAGAGGCACATCAGGGAAAAAATAGCTGCAGGGGATTATTGCAGTGACTTCAGTTGCCCCTCCTTCACCAACGTGTCTGGTTTTGTCCTTCAGTCAGCCTGCTGGAACTTGCTGCAAAAGGTGGAGGAAGCTCAAGCTCATTTAAAGTGTCAGATTCCCAAATGTGATGTAGCTGCACTGGGGTTTAACTGCAGGTTTCTGGTTCCGTGCATCCACATCACATACATTCATGAATGTTCCAACAGCGAGCTTTAAACCGCAGTGAGAGTGTGGTGGCCTATTACCATTAAAGCAATAGAGCCCTGCATTATCTCCTTATTATATTGATTTAAAACAGAACAGGTTGTGTGCGAGGAGACTTCACTGTGGATATTTGAGACAAGACAATGTTGTCACTTTTAAAGAGAGTGAATGTGTAGTTGGTAAAGTCTTATCTCTGCCGCCAAACTTTCCTTTAAATACATTTCACGATATTAATAAAATAAAAACATCCTTGTCAATAATTCAACCCACTTTACTTCAGTCGCTGAACAAATAAACATTAATTCACACGCACAAGTGAGGTAGTAAAATCGAGTGTCTGCACAGCTTGCTCAGTATTTTGCTGCAGAGCTGCTCTGATGTCTGCTCCCTTACTGTTGTCAGTGTTAAGAGTCATTACAGCTCACAATGGCAAGTGTAATGACATTTAAGCCTTTTACCAGCACAACACCCAGAAACTCAACAAGAAAGGGCAAGAGAGATGAAAATAAGCAGACATTTCCCCAGATGCGAGTTCAGGCCTGTATTTTTGGTGCATTGTGAGGCCTGGACTTGTGCGTATTTTGTCGTGTTTTGTTACCTTTGATTTAACATGCAACAAATGTCTGTCTGGTCTGGCCCAGTGTCTGTAAAACATCAGTGTGGATGTAAAAATAACTGGCTGGATAGGATACAGATGACAATGAATTGTAGTGTGTGTGTGTGTGTGTGTGTTTTGTTGTAAACTTAAAGGCTGTTTTTGTACACATTGTTTCATGTACAAAAATAATCATGCAACGACAGAAAAGTTTTGCAGAAGCAAAAGCAAGATTTTTAAGCAAAACAAAAATCATCAAGAAGACGTTCAATGTGTTGCATGTGATCATTTTAATTTTAAGTCAAACAAACAGGATGGAGTGTGTGTGGGGGAAAAAAATATAAAGTTTGCCTGGGTTTTTGTTTTACCCACGGACTTACTCTTTGACACTGTAGGGGGCGCTACAGAGCTCCCGCCTGCCTGTGGCAACAGTGTGCGTCACTGTGTCTGATAATAACAGCAGAGCAGCACAGACTGCTGCTGTAGCCGTGCTGTGTTTCAGGAGTTTGGGCTGATTGAGGGTAAAATAGAGTCGTGTTCCCAATCGTTTCTGCAGAAACTCCACATCATCACAGGCTAAGGGGGGGTGAGGAGATGTCCTCTAAGTGGGTGGTCCCCACAGGGACCCGCCGGGACACTGCAGTCCATCTCTTTAATGTGTCTGAGTGCGAGACAATGATGTGAAAATGACCACTTTCACCCAAATAATGGAGATGTCCTGACTGGAGGCATGTGTCCCCATCATGTCTCATTCACACACGAAGGTGTGTGGCCTTAAGCTGCACCATCACATTATTATTCATAAAAAAAAATCTGTAATCCTCATACAGAGGAATTACAGTGATGTAGAAAGTTTTGTGCTCAGTTTTAAACAATGCAACAATATACAACTTGTTGCATCCTGTCAGGTTGATTTGAGTAGAATTGATATTTTAGAAAAGCAGAAGACGGGGGTAAATATAATATAAGTAAACCAGAGATGTGCGTCAGTATAGGAGCATGTGAATGTATGTGACTGGCAGGGCGAAGCTCTTTAATCTGCCCAATGGGGCTTTACAGTGTCTGCGGCCATTTAACACGGCTTCATAATCATTCATTCAGTAGATGTATGGGAAAAGGGCTGGAAACAGAGCCTGTGCAGCCAAAGAGACTGGATCTTGACAAAATGATTTCTCAATGGAAGAGGGGCCTCATTAGCATAACAATTGTGGGAACTGCATGGATCTACTTTTTCATGAGCACTGTAAAAAAGGAGAGAGAAAAATAGTGCCATTATACACACTTTATGTGTGTGTGGAAATGTGTGTTTTTTAAAATTATTTTTTTAAATCATGTATGAATGATGTTGGTGCAACCTATAGACAAACTATGTTGTAATCATATCTCAGGGGTACTAAACATGCAGTTAGATATTAAGTTATTCACAACACTTTAATAACATTTCAACATTTAATGAAGAAATATACTATTAGCCTTTATAAACACATTTAAATTCTATAACTATTAAGTATTAAATAATTACAGAATCTGTTTTTTCACCCGCATAATTCAGTTGCGTTTTGAAGGATCTAAAAGCGAGAGAATCAAGCAGCACCTTCCATTTTAGTTTTATTTGTCGATGATACTAAGACTATAAACGCTTACGCATTTTGTTCCTGCAAATTTCTGCCACATTTCATTGTTTACGTGGGCGGGGTCCATTGGATTGCCAAAAAATTAGAAGAAGAAAGACACTCATTTTGCAATTAATTGAAAGAATTACTCATTATTATTATTATTATTATTATTATTATTATTATTATTATTATTATTATTATTATTATTATTATTATTAAATACACAGTAAGTGAAGTCAGCAGGTCTGTAATGTAGAGTGTCAGCAGCCTGTTGAATGGAGGTGAGGGGGATTTCCACATGAAAACATGCGACAGACAGAGCTGTTGAAATGTGGATCGTTTGTGAATGATGTGTATTTTAAAAGTTACTGTTTGGGTGTAAACAACAAATAAATGTCGCAGTGGCCCCACGGATCCTCTCGGGCCCCTGAGCGACACACACACAGACTGTCCCTTTAAAGGCTCTTGTCCCAATTAGAGCCAGGCCCCGCCTCCGGAGCAGACATCCCATGAGTCATAAAGTTTGATGTCCTGCCCAAAGTTGAGACCCGACTGGAGCAAAACTTTTCCTCCTCCTGGAAGTGAGCTGCACAGATTTCTCCTGCCAGCCATCGTTTCCCTTCCTTCTGTCTTCTCGGACTTTTCCCTGACAGTGAAGAGTGGGAAGCGTTGGGAATCCTCCAGCTCAGCGTTTGTTGTGTTTTGCGTCTTTTGTGGCTGCGTTGTGTGTGTTTTTTTTTTTTGGTTAGTTGGAAAAGCTGCTGTTGGAAAAGGGACGACAACACAGATTCCAGTGTGGAGTCGATATGCGCTTTGTTACGTACACAACTATGCCAGCGAGCAACAACCGGGAAAAGTTGTCTTCCACCACAGATTTCCACAGCTAACACACTTTGGAGGAAAAAAGAAAAACAAAAGACGGCTGGGACTTTAGAATGACCCGGGATCACTCTCACTGAAGGCTCGTCGAGATTCCCACACTTTTCCCTCCTGCGTAAAAACTTTGGGATCGGCTCACAGTTTGTTTGTTTGTTTGTTTGTTGTTTTTGTGAGTTTTCCCAACTCCAAATATCGGATACAGAAAGTTGACAGAAGTTTCGGGACAATGGATCCGAGCCAGCACAACCCTCCTGCGGGACACCAGATCGTCCATGTCCGCGGGGACTCGGAGACCGACCTGGAGGCGCTCTTCAACGCCGTGATGAACCCGAAGAACACCATCGTACCCCCGTCCGTCCCCATGAGGATGAGGAAGCTGCCAGACTCCTTCTTCAAACCCCCAGAACCAAAGTCGCATTCCAGACAAGTAAGCCCCCCCTCCCCTCAACCCCCCCTCTCTCCTCTGCCCCTTTCCCAGAAGTCCCGATTCAAGCCGAGGCCCACACAGGCCTCCTCCGGACGGCACAGCACCGCTCCGAGCCGGCCCGTCTCTTATGGAACAGCTGATAATTAGGACACTTTATTGTGTATTGTTCTTTATATATGTGTGTGTGGCTGCCCTGCTCTCTGACGCCCCCACATGTCAGTACCCGCTGTGTGTAAAGTCCCGGGTTACTAACGCGTCGGTAAATCAGTGCGGAGAAAATGACGCGGCGCGTCAAAGTTCGTAAAGTCAACCAAAGTAAGACGCAACCAGAAGTTGTTGGTTGGACCGGAAGACGCGAGAAGTTTGTAGATCTGAGATCACGAGCCTGACGAACATTACCCCAAACTTCCCCCCCCCCCCCCCCCCCCCTGTGTTTATTAGCTGTTAATGACGAGGTGATAACAGTGGGGATGATCCCACACGTCTCCATGGCGGAGTTTCTGCAGTGGAGATGAATGACAATGAAGAAATCATATGATGGTTGAGTTGCTCCCATTTACTAACAACCCCCCCCACTCCACCCCCCCAACAACTGTTGATTGTGGGCCCTGTGGTGATGACCTGTGGCGCCTTGTTGGCCTCAGTGGTCTGAGTCACGTTCACCTGCACAACAACAACAACAACAACATCTGGACTCTTACATTCACTCACTGCTGGAACACACACCTCCCCCCCCCCCCCCCCCCCCCCCCCCCCCCCCCCCCCCCCGACCTAAACAACACTCAAACATGCCGACACATGCAACACGCGTGAATGACGGGACTGCAGTGGTGTTGTGTTGTGTTGTCATGAGAAATGACTGGGATGTTAAATCTGCCATTAAAAAAAACAAAACAAAATCACTTAATTGAAATCCTTTTTAATTGACCACAAACATGATGTAATAATTTCCACTTGAATCACAGTATTTATTTTGCACGTTCTTTTTTGTTGCTTATTAGTTATTTTAAATTAATTAAAATTAAAAGTAAGTGGTGGAATTAGTGGAAATGTACAATCAGTCATTAATCAAGTATTCTCCTTCATCCCCACCACAGGCCAGCACTGACGCTGGGAGCGGCGGCACGCTCACCCCCCACCATGTCCGTGCACACTCGTCCCCGGCCTCCCTGCAGCTGGGAGCCGTTTCTGGTGGCTCTCTGTCCGGCATGGCCCCAGCAGGTGCTTCCCCCCAACATCTCCGTCAGTCCTCTTATGAGATTCCCGATGACGTGCCTCTTCCGCCTGGGTGGGAGATGGCCAAGACCGCCTCCGGCCAGAGATACTTCCTCAAGTGAGTATGAAGGCAACAAACAACAATGCTGTTTCTGGAATTGCTCCGTTTGGCATCATGTTTAATATGATGCTACTGAAACTTCTCTTAAAAAAGAGAAAAAGTAATTTGTTCGTTTTGACTTCTGCGTTTCCATAGTAACAAATTAAATGTATGTGATTTCTAATCTTTACCAGTGCCCCCGCTATACAAAAGTTAGAGCATGTTAGTCATTAGATTGGTCTGTCCAGCAGTGGAGAGGTTAGAACCTGGTGTCAAGAAGAGTCACAGTACATTCTTTATCCCCTTTATCTCCAACATTTGAGCTTTTCCAAAAAAAAACAACAACAATATTTATCATCTTAAATATTAGTACATGGAGGTGGGAGGGAAGATTTTGTCCAGGTGACCAGAGAAGCGGTCATTTGATTGGACGCTGATGCTGCGGCTCATTTCAGACAATAATTAACAAATATGCCGCAGCGTGTGGCACTGGCCTGTGAGCTGAGAGACAAAAAGGACAGTTGCTTTAGTTAAAGTGTAGGTTATTCACGTCTGAGGCCTGTGCAAACAAGAGAAGCCTTTTGAGGAGCTGCTGCTGTATGTTACTTTACTTGGTCTCAGGTTTCACTGGAGACAATGGATGACTGTGGCTGTCCCAGACAGCAGAGGACAGCCAGCTCTGCAAAACCCATCTCCCACCAAGCAGATTTCTTCCACATTAATGATCCAAAGTTCACTTTTTAAATAGTCGGGAGCAGGTAGAGCAGAGAACTTTAGTCTAAAGTCTCAGGGTTGCAACTGTTTTTCCGTCCTTCATATTCTTCATTACTTCTTTATGTATTGGTCGTTTATGCGTTCATTCTGAGCTCTGCGAGTGGACCAATTGAATTGTTATTTTTTTGATGCCCTTGTCAGCAGTTTATGTTAATATAATCTATTCACTGGAAGATGTCCCAGAGTTTATGGGATAGTCAGCTGCAGTTGTTTAGAGATGATGTATCATTGACAGTCATCATTCTTACTCCCATTAATGGCAACATAGTGTCAGTTCTAGGAAATATAATTCTCTCACACAGCGTCTGAACAAACACGATAGCCTCAAATTTACTTGGATCAAAAAAAAAACAAGGCTCTCGGTACCAGATGTTTGTAGGTTTCACATCTGGAGAACATCTGGTCCGTTTTGAGGAGGCTCTTCTAAAATTGTACAAAAGGACTGGGGGGCAGGAGAGAGAAAGCTCTTTCCTCACAGTCTCACTGCAGTTGTTTAGAAACCGACTGATCCTGTGCCTGTCCAGACAGTGAATCAATTTTGTAAACTAAATTAAAGTTAAGTTCGGAATGCTTAAATCTTGCGTAACTTCAGGTTCAAACGATTGTTGCCTTACTCGGTTGGTGGGAATACGTCATTATTATTTTAAATTGAAACAATGTGTGATTTTTTTTTTCCATCCCTCCCTTGTTTTAAACAATTTGGAAAAAGTTTGCGTTAAGTTTATTCCACTGGTTTTCATTACAAAACAGGAAACAGAACAAAACAGGAAAGCAGAGGGAGCATTGATTGATTTTATTTTTAACAGTTCAAGACACGAAATGTAAAAGTTCAACCCTGACACATTATTGGATATAAAACAACATTTAAAAAGTCACAAAACCTTAAAAAAATACTGCACAGATCAGTAGAGGAAAAATGGTCCTTTCATACAACCCAACGCTTTTATACTTATATCTGATAAAGGTACAATAAAACACAAAGTTGAAATATTCATTATTAAACCTTGTGCCATTTGTCAGAAACAGAAACAAACTTACAAGTTTTTGTGAAAATAAGAAATGAAACACAACATAAAGGTTTCTATTTCTATTGTGGGTCAAACATGGCTACGAGTAGCTTCCTGCTAACAAGCAGAACTAGTGTAAACTTTCGTAAATGGAAAACCAGCTGAGTAACTCTGAAGAATTGCGTGTTCGACTGGCGTGTTTACAGCCGGGGAGCAGCGCACGGCGTTTTGTGTTCACATAAGGTAAAGTGGTGGAGAAATCTTCCATACGGCGCACATCAAAGTGCAGATATTTGATCTGGAATAAAGGCGGCCTCGGCACAGCTTCGGGAAAAGACACTCCCCTATTTATAAACGGGAGTTGTCTGACCAAGACATGTTGCAGGAGGAGTGAAGCAGAGCGAGGGAGTGAGTGTGTGTGTGTGGGTGGGTGGGTGGATGGACGGGTGGGGGTGGGGAGCTGGTGACCAGCCTGCCGAGCTGAGTGGAGAGCAGGGGGGCTCACATTTCACTCCGTTGATCACTGTTGTCCTTTGAGATATATTAACTCAGAGTGAAAGTTTTTTTTTTAAGGAGCCGTTTCTCCCTCCTGTTCTGTTTACTGGTACAATTCCGGTCCGGATCGTACATTTGGGAATGATCGGCCTGTGTGAGTCACAGTCGCAGCTCCGCGGATGCCGATGTCCCACTCCCTTTAAAAGTTTGGGAATGAATGGCGCTGTATCACTCTGATGGTGCCTCCTTTGTGTCAGTGGAGTTAAATGGCAGCCATGTGGAGATGAGTAGAGGAGAGGCCAAGAGAAACTGCGGCCCTCCCTTTTGTCCTCGCAGTGAAACAGTGATCTTTATTCAGACCACAGGCCTGTTGAGACTCATGTGAGCCTTCCCGAAATAGACAAATGGCTGACATGAAGTTTAAAGATGGCAGCGAGAGAGCGAGAGAGGCCGGTGGCTGTCTCCAGAGAGTTACCCACTTCACACCTGAAAAGCTCCTGTCGGGGTTCAGTCCAAACTCTGATCAGTGATAAGAAGTGATGAGCTGGTGAAAGTCTAATAGGGCTGACAGCTATTGTTTTTTAATACAATGATTAATGCAGAGATAACGAGTTGACAATTGGTTTATTCATTCCCTGGAAAAACGAAATGCTAACAAACCTAATATAATCAATACAAATCAATATCCAACATTTTGATTTTTTAATGTTAACACAGACTTAAGGATGTTGTGATTTAAAAAGCTACGTTAAGTTAATGAAGATAACTTGAAGCTGGTAGGTAAGAGGCTCCTGCAAAACATTTTGTTTTGGCTCGTACATAAAAAAAAACAAAACCCCAAAGCTTGGAGAAGACTGGGACAGTGTCAACAGAGTCTGTTGACCTTTCCTCCTCTTTCTTCCAGCAGTTTGCTGTGGCCTTTGATTTATGACAGCAGGGGCAGGGAGGTTGGGTCACCTTGCCTGGTGCTGGGATGGGGGAAGGGCCGGTCTCCAGGGTCGGGTCATAAACTAATGAAGGTTTCTAATTTAGACACACCGGTGAACTAGGAGGGGTAATCACTGTTTCCGGGCGCTTATTAAATGCAGCTTTGAATGAGCTTTTAGTCCGTGGGAAGTCAGGCCTAAGCAGAGGCGAGCTTTGGGGGAGCAGCTATTGTCCTGCCCTCGGGGGCAGGTAGAGCTACAAGCTGACGGACACTTTTGTCTTTCCTCAATTGGATTTTTAACTGTTTTTATGAGCCTGGTTTCCCGCAATGAGGAAAGCAGGATTTGCGTCTTTGCTGGTTTGACTCTTAACAGTGACTGTCATATCCTTTAATTATTTACTATTAACGAGATTTCATAAATGATTTATTGGGTATATTTCTTGTCTGTGGGTTTTACACTGTATAGCTGCATGAACCTCAGTCGCCAAGGACACGAAACAGACTGCTAACTCGACGTGCTCGCCGTACACTGTCTAGGGTTTCCTGAACATCTGTTGGACTAAGTAGAAGTCAAGGCCCCCTATAAGAGCTGGAAAGAATTAAGTGATCACTTGGACTTAGCTTCCAGATTTGGACTGTACCATTATGTGGAGATTTTTTTTAGCAGACAGTAATCTTTAGTTTAGTTTGTGTAAAACTGAAAAGGTTTATTCTTGTTTAAAATTGCCAACATTTCACAACCGAGCACCAAAATGTCACTGCATTCTTTTTCTGTGCGGTTATTGATATCGTTATGCAATAACGAGGGATTACAAGAACTTGCAGAAATATGCAGTGGTCGTTAGAATTTACCACTTTTCAGACATTTTTATTGTGTACTCTAAGTCATCAATCATCAATAAGTGTCATAATTCCTAAATGCCATCCACTGTCTGTTAACTTTGATTCAAGCTTGACGAGATACATGCACAAATTGGATTTCAGACTAAGCTGCCATGAAGTGACGCCACTCGGCCAGTCACAAATGGTGCTGGGAAGACCAGGCTGTGAGTCTGCATGAGGCACTCATTTGGAGCAACTTTGTGTTTGACAAACTCTTGGTTTATTGACCACACACAGACAAGAGCCTTCCTGTTCAACTGGGGTCTGTCAGCTCAGCACACAAATGGGACTGTGAGAAAGTCAGGCTAGTGTTTACCAAAGTCCTGATGTAACACCTCTGTTCCAGACATCAATGCCTCCACTGTCACTGAGGGCATCACCACAGAGATGTAGTATCTGAGAAGTGGACCCTCTCAGGTGGAGTGCGAGTTCCCAAAAGTTCTCAAACCCATAACAACTTGTGGTTCCCGAATAACAAAATAAAGAATCTTTTATTTATAGATTCCTTGTTGCAGTATTAGAGAGTTTACTAATTCTTGTGTAAAAGTGTCACTGATAAACACACATAGTTTTTCAAGTGTCTTGCGTTAGTCTTCACACTGTGAGGTTCAGATAACACAGGAGATTGACAGGAGGGTTGGTGTGGCATCAGCAGTAATGCAGATGTTGTATCAGACCAGACACCTGGAGGGATCTCAGAGTGGATTCGCTGCTAGTCGAGGAGGTTTGGGCATACTGGGAGAAGACCCACTGTAGACCCTGGAACACACCGGAGGGCTTATTTATCCCATCTGGCCTGGGCACATCTCAGAATCTGCCAGGAGAAGCTGGAAAGGAGAGCCATTTCTGAAATGCCGTGTATGTTCTGCTGCAGGATAAGCCAAGTGAAGCAGATGAGTCGAAATAAACAGCTGTAGAAATGAAATCTTTCATTAGCGATCGTCCCTGCGACTTGCTGAATCGGTGGTGAATTAGTTGCTTCATCTGGGAAGCGTGGTGATACAAACAGTCCTTCAAAGGGAAACTTAAAGCCACAATAGGGTCACAGAGGTCGCCCCAATAATCTCTCTTGATGATGCCCTGCTGATAGAGAGGCAGCCAGGCATCCCCAGTCGACTCGAGTAGAAATGGTCATCCTCATCTTAGAGGCCTGATTACATCTGGCCTCCCTCAGTGCACTCTTTAGTCATCGGCTTTAACCACCTTCCAAGCATATACTCCCTGGGTGGAGCCCCTGTGGCCTGAGGAGCCCATTTTTAACATTTGACAACTCAGCTGTGGGGTGTGTTTCATCACTGCTGAACTCCCCATAGCTTCACTACCCTGTTTTACACCAGTGAAATGCAGCTTTTGACATCTGGCTTTGAAGGGAGACGGTTTCAGAGGAATGAAAAAAGTCGATCTGGCCTCAGATTTTGCTTTGATCTGATGTTTTTGGCAGGTACCAGAGACGGAGCGAACTTATTATTGGCTACAACGTCCCGCTTTCAAGCCAGATGTAGATGCCGCGGTTGTCACGGGTGTAAACAGATAATCTGTATGTTATTGTTTGTCATGCTACTGTTACTGAAGTCTTTGAAACAACAAGTGCAGTATTCATACTTCTTCAACGAAATCTCCTTAAGCATGTTAAACCTCTGCTGAGTTCCTCTTTGAATATGGATCCAGGAAAAACATCTAACTCACTCGCAGTGTCGTAAACATTAAACCACCTGAAGAAGCTCTGTCTTAACAAATCTTTATATTATAGAGCTATAATCCAATGTTGATTTGGACTATTACCATGTGATCAGCGCAGTTTGTCACATTTAAAGAAAGTCAAGTTTGGCTTTAATGTGAAAGCCTGCCGCCCCACCTCCTCCTCACCAAGACACATTATAAATAACGCTGGCACAATAAATGCCAGCTATGTAATTGGGCCATCAGTCAAATAGATGTCAAGGGCCTGGGTGGATCCAGAGTCCCACTCTGTGTTCTGTTTAGCCACAGTCGGCCATGATGACAGTTTGAGCAAAAATTAGCAAGCAAAGCAGCGTATTACAGTCAGCCGGCATGATAATGGGTCATGTTTGAACCGCAACGCTCGTCTTTGTGTAAATAACAGTACCTGGCTCTTTGCAGTTTCCCCCTGCAGAAGATAATGACGGGTTGTGTTTTGTCTTTTGTGGTTCACAACAAAATACCAAGCGGCAGCGTAGAAGCACATGTCAACAATAATGCAGATAAACAGTCTGTTTTTCCCGTCGCTCGCTGCAGGTTATGCGCGTCCAAATGACACGATGCTCTAAATTTATTGAATTTGAAAAGAAAAGCAAAACGAAACCAAAAAAAAAAAAAGCTTTGAAACGGAACTGTACTTAAGAAATGATGGCAATGATTTAAAACTACTATCTGGTCTGTGAGGTCTTGGAAGGCGGCTGTGTGTTTGTAATTAGCTTCTTTGTGAAGATTAGCAGCAGTGACTTGTTTGATCTCAATCAGTTACAACAGTGATAAGGCTGCAGTAAAGTAGCTGCAGCTCTCAGGCTTCAGTCCATGTGCTCAGCACGTAACCGACATGAACTCAGGCCGATCACAGCCACAGTTTCTTCTTGTGTGAAAACTGAAATCGTGAACAGGGTTCGTCTCAGGGTTCGAATGTCTCATCGACAACCCAAATGGTTGCACGTGGACACATTGTTTTCAAATGTTGCTGCATTTGCGTGGACGAGGACGGAGCCGCAGCCATTTTTCTCTCTGTGTGTGTCCACGGCTCGGCCCCGGGGAGGGAGTTTGGGGGAGGGTACGGTGGCTGTCCTGCCGAGCTCACTGTGGTGTCAGAGACGTGTAAAGACAACACCGAGCAGTTGTGACGGTGGAGGTTGCGGATCATCAGCAATTCCTGACAGCAACTGGTGGCCTCCAGCCGTCCCGACAGTTGCTATGACATTGTTTTGTTTTATGTTTCGCCCGTCGGAAGCCACGGCCATGTAGGGGTTGGGGCAGGTTGAGCGACTGGATTATCTTTTACTTTTAAAACCTAGTGATGAATTACTGGCTCTGGGTAACTCATTTACCAGTTTGGTCAGTTCCCACACAGGTTTCTTTCTGAATACAATGCTACACTGACTCAGAGTATGTGGATTATATCACAGGCTTTTTGATTATCATCTCTGTTTTGTACTGAAGTTTTGTTTACATCTGGTTTTGGTAGTGTGGAGCTGTAAGGGTTAGAAATTCAATCTAATGTTTGATGGAAAGTTCAATATCTGTACTCTGATCTGTTTCAGCTCAGCGGCGGGGTCTTTATCATCTTGGAGGTTTTGTATATTTCCATTCACGTTTTCCATTTGTAGCATTTGTGTTCGCCGTCGGTCTGCCAGGATGTGCAGGCCTCTCATTTACCATAAAGCCTCCCTTCCCTCATCCCAGCGCTCGTCTCCCAGTCTCCTCCCCTCTTCTCCCCTCCCTCTGTAATAAATGTCATAGTTTCCAGAGTGGGAACGAGGCGGCGAAGGGGGGCAGGGCGGGCACTCGCAGTGAAACAGGACCACAGCAACTCACAGCGGCCAATAGAAATCAGAGGGGTTGCTTCCGTAGATGTTTTCTTTTTTCCTCTTTCACCCCTTTTTTTTCTCCTTTCTGTAGTTTTTTTTTTTTGCCCTGCTCACTCTGACCCCTCTTTCTCAAGGGGCCCCTCCAGTCTGAGCAGTTCTAGCTATTTTGCTTGGTTTGTGGTGTTTGTGTGTGTGTGTGTGTGTGTGTGTGTGAGAGAGAGAGAGAGGGGGGGTAGGGGATTTGGCAGCTCCTTTGATCAGTAAAGCATAAACAAGAGGGGGCTTCAAAATGGGTTGCATTGTGTGTGTTGGGTGGGGGGGGGGTGCTGAGTCAGGCCCTCCTGCTCTCTGGCCTGGGATGGGGAGCAGACAGGCAGGCTGGGATTATTATCTGAATCTCTCACTTCACCCAGTCGCCTCAAAATCTGCCCTCATGGAGCCTTTGGATCAAGCTAACAGCGAGTTGTGAGGACGGACGCGGCGTGACACGTGATGATCGCAGGTTGCTGTCAGTAGATCACTGAGGGTTGCACTCGGCCACGCTAACTCTTTGTTTTTTTCGATCATGTGCAGCGGGTGAATTTAGCCACCGCTGCTATGTCAGTGCAGGCGCTGCATAAACAAGCTGCAGGAGTGCAGTGGCTGTTTGTGTGAGATGAGGGAGGTCTTTTAAATGGCGTGGTTGAAAAAAAAAACAACAACAACGAAAAAAGAACAAGTGAATGGTAGGGTTTTAGGTCGTAGCTCAGTCTGCGCCTTTGTCAAGCAGGTGAAAGCTTTGTAAATGTGGCGCCAGATTGTTAAAGCCCCTGACACTCCACTGTGTCCGAGGCGCTTCCAGGAAAAAGGACCCCCTGCGTTGAGCCCTGGGACTGACCCTCCCTCAATGGAGAGGGTCCTGCTCGGGAGAGGAGGGCTTCCTGTATTAGCTTTCCATCTTAATCAAGCAACAAGTACCAACAAAGCACTAATTATCAATGCCCTCACAGAATGCAACACAATGCCCCCCCCCCCCCCCCCCCCCCCCCCCCCCCCCCCCCCCCGCAACACAATGCCCCCCCCCCCATCCCCCCTTCCCCCTCTCCCCTCTCCCCACTCCTGTCCCAGCAAAGACGAGCCATAAAATAGATGGAGCAACATTGTTTGATGCTACAATAGTTGTTTTGAGACAATCATGGCCTCCTTGACATTTTTGAGAAGAGTTTTTTTTTCTCAGCTACCTACAGTCACAGGCGGAGGACTTATTTATTCCACGTCACTGTCTCCCTTTTGGTTATGTCTTCATTTTATTTGCCTCCATTGAGTGATTTCATATTATGGGAACAGAGGCCTTGTGTGAATCTATATTGAACAGTGGGTTCAGACTGACACACGAAAAGACACAGCAGGTTTTGGTTTCTTGTAGAAGTTCTCCTTGACACAAAGACAGGTGCTGTGAGTCATCGGTTCCTGCATGTGAACTGTGTTTTTTTTTTGTTTTTTTTTTTGCAATGTATGAAGTTACTCCAGATCAGTGATCCAAAACATTGTTTGTAATTTGTATTTGATTATCTTGTGTCCCTGCAGCCACCTCGAGCAGACCACCACCTGGCAGGACCCTCGCAAAGCCCTGCTCCAGATGAACCAGGCAGCTCCGGCCAACTCTGTGCCAGTCCCACAGCAGAACATCATGAACCCAACCACTGGTGCGTACACTCTGACTTCAATTCAGTAACACTGCACTATAGAGGGAGCATGTTGCATGTATTACAGATAACAGTTTTGTATTTTGAATTAATGGTGTTTGTAGATATTTTCGGGGCATTTTCTGAGCGTCGTACAAAACAGGGCAGAATCCGGGAGCCGTCTAGTCTAGTTATTACATGTCACCGAGACTCGTCGTGCCTCGGATCTGTCCATGCAGTTGGAATTTGCCCCAGGTGGAGTAAGGCTGAGGCAGAACGTGACAGGTCCTGTCTGACATGTTTGGGAGCTCTGTGACTCACAGATTAGAGTTCACAGATGGAGTTTCTCTGTATTCTCCAGAAGTCACTGTCATGTCAACCCATGAGTAGAAGCCTTAGCCTACTATCATGTTTTATATGCATATGCATGTTAGTTATATATATATAGTTATATAGTCAAGTGTATACTTTGTGTAACTTCAGTATTCTGCAATCATGCTGTTATGCATCTATATACTGTTATTTTTTTTATAGATATTTTCGATTTTTTTCATATTGTTGCCCTGTTTCCACTCAGGTCCTCTCCCTGACGGTTGGGAACAAGCTATTACATCAGAGGGAGAAATTTACTACATCAACCACAAGAACAAGACCACATCCTGGCTGGACCCGCGACTTGACCAG
This sequence comes from Trinectes maculatus, assembly GCA_016785345.1. Classification (NCBI taxonomy): domain Eukaryota; kingdom Metazoa; phylum Chordata; class Actinopteri; order Pleuronectiformes; family Achiridae; genus Trinectes; species Trinectes maculatus. The sequence goes on along the minus strand of JAFBJQ010000373.1, from coordinate 14,053 downwards.
CGCTACGGTGAGTTGGGTGTGGACGGAAGTTTACTTTCTTCATGTCTGATTTATCAAATGAACGTGGGTTTGATAGCTACTTAACAGTATAACGTGTGTAACGTTTGGGTTTTGTGGCGGCGGTTTACCTGTAATCAGGTCTAACTTTGTGATACTTTGCTGTAAATGAAAGTGTGTGTTCAGGTTTTGTGGAAACCACATTTCACCAGGACCCAACCTTCAGAATGTGCACCTAACCTTTTGTCAGCCATTTTAGTGTTGGAGCAACAGCTGAGTTGGCCATTAATCCCCCCGGGCCAAGCAGCAGTTTGACAGTGGGCTTTCAGTGTGTGGTTGGTGAATTAGTGACAGGACCGCGCATGTGTGTCGGGACTCTGTGGCCATGGGAATGAGCTAATCCTCTTGTGTGCCAGGAAGACATCAAGCGATGAAGGTTCCTGCTGATGTCACTCTGACTCACTTACGCTTCAGGTGCCGTCCCTTCATTAGAGCAGCGTTCCCCGGGATAGCTCACCCGGGTTCACCAAGTCAACATGTCTGAATCAGCACGCAGCCTGTAATCCTGTTTGATTTCGTCAGTACTTTTTATTCCACATATCGAATCCCGCCACTCGCAGGGTGTTTTTTTTTCTCCTGTGCGGCGTCATGTATCCTGATCTGAAGGCAGACTGGGCTGTAAGGGGAGTGGGGCAGCTGGGATGGGATGGCGGCTCCGAAACGGCGAAGCCCTTTGAAGATTTACAAGTCTTGAACACACAAAGTTGCTCGACCCCTGAAAGCGAGTGAGAGGGGAAAGAGACCGCGTTAACTCATTGTACGCCAACAGTTGTTCCTCCACATTGAATCAAGTTCTCACTGCACTTTCTAATTCCTACACCTTTCCCTGTGTAGCTTATCATACTTTTTTACATTTGTACAAACTCTTGTGTTTGGAAAAAAAACTGATATCTGATTTGACAGCTCTGTGCTCGAAGAAAAACAAGTTCAACTTTTTTGTTGTTGTCGTTATATTTTTCACACTTGTGCATCAGAAAGGTCCACACCGTGGCTGTGCAGGTCTCCAATCATAAGCCAGCTGCTTTGATAATGGAGGCTAATTTGAGCTGTGAGAAGAAAAGCAGCAGAGCCCCTTTAACTGAGGGTTGCTGCCGGCTGGCTTTCCCCTGCGTGAGGCCCAGTGCGAGCGCAGCCCCGTCCCGCTCCAGCTCCAGACAGACTTGAATCTCTGCCAGGCCTCTTTATTCTGCGGTCCAACTCTTAATCTGTTCCAGACCTTTTCAGTCAAAGAACTCCAATGTGAGAGGGGGTGGAGGAGGGGCAGAGGCAGGGCGAAAGGGGAAGAAAGAAAAACAGAGGAACAGAGGGGAAAATGCAGACAGGATAAGCATGCATCCTCTTTAGGATCCAAAGAGGTGGTGAGCAGCGAACATGCCGTGTGTGTCGCGGAGGAGGAGTTCCGCAGGGGCCCGAGCCTGTGTGGATCTGTTGTTTTCTCGACACACTACTACAGCAGGAAAGACACACTCGCGTGCGCAGACTGTTTTGCCTGTAATGCTTTAATGTTCGCCATTCGTCAAACGCGTCGCCATGTTATCTGTCATGTGATGTTTTTCTGCATCTGCTGTTTGAGCACTTCTCCGAGACAGTTAGCTTATTAATGTCAATGCCGTTCATAGATTCATATGTAATTCATATAGTTAATTATGTAGATTCACCGGGAGCTAAGCAGGTTTGTTATTGGTTATTAGTTTGTTCACACAATGACCAGACTTCAATCAGAAAGAGAGAGCCAACACAATTTTAAGCTGCTGTGATTGGTTCCCAGTCACTGCACCACTTCCTGATTGGTTTTTCCGTCTCCTTCCTTGCCATTGAGAGGCAGGTCAACACACACTGGCTTTACTCAGACCGTACCGGAGGACAAGACGATAAAACGCTGTTTGTGTTTCATCCAGACTGTTGCTCCACTTATCTCGACTCCCAAGGAGCTTTTTTTTTAATATAGTAAAAACAAAAACAACACTTGAACAGCATGCAAATATTTACCAGGCCCTCCAAGGTGCTTCGCCCTGGTCACATATAGAGAACTTCCCACAGCTGGCACACCCTCACCTCTACCTGCCCCAGGTGATTGTGTGGTGTAATACGCCTGCGAGTGTGATCGCCTGATAAGGGCCTGTGTTGCCGGCTCGTTGTGTTGCAGGAGTGCGTGAAGAAGACAAAAGGCAGACAACATTAAGTTGTCTCTTATCTGCTCGGCCCACCAGCTATCGCCGCCTGTGTGTGCTGCTGACTCCTACCACACACACACACACACACACACACACACAGACAGACATACAGTCTGCCTTTACTAGCCTCCTTTTAAGCTATCACTCTGGCCCTGGACTGAACCCGTCCTTCGCTCCTATCTCACCCACACATGTAATTCCCTGCATGGATATACTCAGTGTTTGTGCATAGTTTCTTTCCAGTAACAGTAGTTGCTGCTGGCTGTTTGGTCTGTGGTGAAGACCTTGACTTGGTGGCTCAGCAGAAATGAAACTGCATTCGGGGGGAGGAGGAAGGGGGGGGGGGGGTGGCTCAGCAGAAATGAAACTCCATTCGGGGGGAGGAGAAGGGGGGGGGGTCATTGCATCAGTCGGTGTGTTGTGATTTGTTGGATCTCATCTTTCGCTCTATATCCCTCAAACACACACACACACACACAAAGAAAACACTAGACTGAAAATCTAACTTTGCTCTTATCATGCGAGACGTAAACAAAGCTTCGGTGCGAAACAGGAGATAAGCGCAATTAAAATATTTGCACGGGAGAACTGCACGTACAACTGACACAACCTCCCTTCATCCTTCTCGTGGCGATCACATGTGTAGAAGTGAAGTTTTGTCCCTGACGGGAAACTGGGGTTTGTGGAAACCAGGAATTTTAATTTGTTGTGTTGGTCTTGTTTATCAGTGGATCCCTCTCTGCATGCCCCACCCCCCCCAACCCTCTTTAATGCATGGTCCTCTTCAAACCCGAGGCCTTTACAGGCCCACAGCTGCTGACGAGGCCCATGTGCAGCAGTTGCGAGAACAGCTAATGGTGCCCCGATGGTGGAGTGATCCAGCCACTGAAAGACTCGGTATCTGTCAAAGATAAGAAGTGAAGCCAGGCAGGTCCCTCCCATGAATTCACTTGATGTGTGTGTGTGTGTGTGTGTGGGAGAGGAGGCCGCTCCACTCTCCACTCAGTGTGCGTTTGCGTGCATGTGAATGTGGCGGGGTGGGGTTGTTAGGGGAGGCAGCGTGAGCGGGGAGGGGAGGGGAGGGTGAGACGGAAGGCAGGGCAGGGTGGGGCCTCCAGAGCTTCCCAGGGAGAGCCCTGAGCCGCGGCTCATTCAGTGGGTGAGATAGTGTAAACAGTGATTGAATGGTGATGAGAAAGGTGCCGGGGAGGGCAGGACGGCCCCGCATGAAAACCGTGCCCTCGTCAGGGCTTTGTTTTGGTTGGTGCTGCGAGCGCATAAGCAAACAGCGCTCCTCATTGGCCCCGTTACCGTTACACCCCTTGTGGTCGAGCACATTTGCCCGTCTGTCTCTCCTACAGTGATAAAACCTGTGACCCACTTTGCATGCATAGATTACAGCACTCTCCCCATAGTCCTGTTTACTGTGCCCATCCCCACCACAGTGAAGAATAACAAAGATTTCACTGGGGACCAGCTGTGTTTTCAACACACATGTGCCCTGATATTGTAAACATGTAGTTAGTGCACTATGCAATTACATGACTGAGGTGGAGGGACTTTGAAATAAAGTGTGCGACAGTGTTTCCTGATGTTTACTGACTAGTTTAAATGAATCTGGGTGATTTGCATAATGTACTCATATTTCATTCATTAAATCAGCTGAAGTGGGCCCATCAGGCCCCGGACAAGGAGGCACTCAGTCTAAAGGGATAATCTGCAATTTGTTTAGAAGGAGAGAGAGAGCGAGAGAGAGAGAGAGAAAAGCACAATGAAAGGATAAGTCACGACTGATGCAATGTACAAAACTAACAAAGCCTGTCTTCGTCAGTGAGTGGGAGGGGATCAGGTCTTACAGGAATAGTGATTGTTTCAGACGGCTGGTAAAAAAAAAAAAACTTGTATCGGGACTTCCTTACACAACCTGCTGCACAGGCTCTTTAACAAGTTTACTGTGTCGACAAAGTGTTCAAGTTGTCAGGCTTGTTGAGCAGTGTTTCGATGCAGCCAGGTACTGAAAGATGCAGTTGCACTTGTAATTTATAGACTGCTGGAGATTGTATAGGAAAAGTGCATGTATGTACGACAGAAAGAAGAGGTGTCCTATCCTGCTTTATTATGGACCCAGCATTTTGGGAAATAACAAAAGAACAACTCATTTTATTTAAATTGGAATCATTGGTTTTCGGATCCTTGTGCTTTAGAGCTCTTCCTATTTAAAGAAGCAAAAAACATTTCCACCCAGTTTAAATTAGCCATTTAGTGAAGTGCTGTATACGTATCATAGCGCCTGAGAGTGACCCGTGTGAACTCTTGTCTCCTTTGCAGCCCTGAACCAGCAGAGGATGACCCAGAGCGCTCCGGGGAAGCAGGGCGGACCGATGCCCCCCACCCACAGTGCAGTCATGGGAGCCAACAACCAGATGAGGCTGCAGCAGCTGGAGAAGGAGAGACTGAGACTGAAGCAACAGGAGCTGCTTCGGCAGAGACCACAGGTCAGGAGTCGGAGTTCAGGACACAAGGTCAACGTGTCAGAGTCCATCAGTGTAGAAACGTGTCTGAATTGAAACACTGGCCCTTTAAATATGAGTCATTATTTGTTATGGGTATGGTGGTGGATCTTTGGCCCCTTTGATCTGTCATTATCATTACACCACGCTGCAGTGAAGCCCTGTGAGTCATCGGTGGTAATTTTATCACTTCCTAACGGTGATGTGTCACAGCGCCGCCCACACAGGGCGGTGCGGCCCGGCGAGTCCCGCAGTTTACTCAAGGCCGTGTGACAACACCAGAAACCCAGCTTTATGATTATGAATGGTGAACGTTTACTGCGACAGATCTCACAGGTTGTTTGAAGTTCACTCTTTAGGAAGTGACCCCAGTGTGTGCGTCCACTCACCGGGTTGTAGAGGGAGAATGACGAGCTTACACTGAAAGTAGTAATCTGGTTACTGTCAACTCGGCCAGGGGTCAAATGAAAATCAAAAATGTTACCTTAATGAGCTGATGGAGCATGTGTGCATGTACACATCAGTGTGTTTCTTTCACATTTCCACTTTTCTTTTCTCAGAAGCTTCTTTGCATTCAACCACTTTCAAATACAGAATTCATATTTTTATGCAAAGAAAACATTGTAGTTCTAAAGTTGACCCGGGAGTAGCTCATTTATCCAAACCCGGGACATGGACACTTGCCAGTTAAACAAAGATGACAGGAAAATAAATATTGGATAAAGGACTGCAGAGCAGGCTGTGTACATGTACAGATCACCTCTATCAGGCCAGATTCCAGTACACCCCAAATTCATGTAAACGCCAGAGATACTCGCCCAGCTGTTTGGATTACGGAGGCCACAGTGGTGTATAGTCTACATAAAGGCTGAACTTGTGTAATCGTGCTAGGTATACGCTTGTGTAGGGAGTTCAAGTTTGGGGCAAACGACTGGGCCACACCCAAATATATTCCACATGGTGGAGCTGTAAAGGACGGGCGTGCGGCGATACATGCGACCTGCTGATGCTGCTGTCCTGCAACGACAGAGCCAGTAAAACCATAAAGGTTGTTTATAGTTCACAACCCTCAGTATTTCTCCATCGAAACCAGACTGCTTGCAGGTGTGCGAGGGATTCTGGGATAGATCTTGAGAAGGAAAACACTTTTGAGTTCTGAGCTGTTGCTCGAACGACGGAGGTAAAACTTTTTATTGAAGGCAAACGAAGGCCTTGTTCACCTTTCTGCCTTAGAACAATGTTTGTTTCTCCTCAACTAAAAAAAAGAAAGAGAGTCGAGCAGAAACACTTTTAAAAACTTCACATCTCATCGGCTCCTCCTTCTCGCCATCTGTGACCCTCCAACGTTAATGACATCTACAAAAACTGTGACGCCGCTCGAGTCCTTTCAGCTTCCTGTTCGCTGGCTTACAGGGAAGGAGGTGGAAAAAAACAACAACAACATGACTTCATATCCTGTCCCTTATCTGATACAGCATGTGTAGAAAACAATTGTTTCCAACAGTGGTCGGCCCCTCGTGTAATCTGATACCGAGCGGGGAGGAACATGGAAAGATCACCATGTTGGAAGTCTGCGTGTAATTCCTCAATTGAACTTGTTGTGCAGTGACAGCAGAGCAGCAGGCCGACGAGGCAGCTCCAAAATATTTTCACGAAGCTGCGGCTGCGTATAATTAGCTCCTGAGGTTAGGGGTGGGGTTGATTGTGTTGCTCATGAGTTTTTTTTTCTGCTCTATCTTTCCCAGGAGCTCTCTCTGAGGAACCAGCTGCCCAGCAGTATGGAGCAAGATGGCGGCACGAACCCCGTGTCCTCGCCTATGGCCCAAGATGCCCGCACCATGACTGCCAACAGCTCCGACCCATTCCTCAACAGGTTGGTTTCATTCAGGCAGGAATGTCCTCCTGTAGAGCAAATGGAGGAACGTTTTCCCTTAGCACGGCACAACTGCAGCCGGGTTGGACAAAGAGTCGTCCATGCACTTGGCGAGGGCTCCCCACCTCGCTCAGCTCATCAGCCATTGTGTACGTCCTGTTCTGTGTAGAATCTGTGTAGTCGGCTGTTTGAGTTTGAGCTCTGGTGAGAGCTCCCCCCCACTTACACAAGTAGTAAAAACAAAGAGCAGTCTCTGCGCTTAACCCTCCTCACATGGTTATGACTCATTCGGCACCAGCAGCGCCGAGCTGGCGCTCATCGCACAATGGCGACCTCTGGTGTACAGCTGCTGGTGTATATGCATAAAACTGTTTTATTCAAAGTGGAATTAGAAAATGTAGACGTATTGGGTCATGTAGACACACGACCTGACATTAGACCTTTTAAAAGAAAAAAAAAACTGCGATTGCTGCTCCATGAACGTTCAGTTAACGTCAAAGTTCTTGTTGTCTATAAGATGACGGCGAGAGGAAAGAGCTGAATGGCAAGCAGGCCATGAGAACATGTGGTCCAGTCAGTAGACAGTCCAACCTAATCTCCCCTCCTCCCTGTAGCCTCCACTCCCCTGCTTTCACAATGGCCTCATTCATCCTGCCTCTGCCATACTCTGCCTACATATTTTTCCTCTGCTAATTAGTATAGGCTTGTCAAATGTCTCTCTCTCACTCTCTCTCTTTGTCTCTTTCGCCTCCTTCGCTGTTGCTCTTTTTGGTATATTCTTCCACAGTGGGAGAAAAAGCTTTCAGTGGCGTGAACCAGCAGCCGCTATCGGTCACGTTCCATCCGACTGTTGAAATGTACACGTCTGTCGCTTCTCTTGTATAATATCCACATCAATTAAAGTTCACGTAGCTCAGTTTCAGAGGAACTGTGAAGATCTTTAAAGGTCAATCCCTCGAACTCTGCTGAGACAAAAAGCTTTTATTCCCCTTCAGTCCTGATGAAAATCCTGGTGCGTGTTTGCATTCGGTCAAATCTCTGAGGCCTTGTCTCCGTGTTCTTGCGTTTCCAGCGGGACCTACCACTCCAGGGACGAGAGCACCGACAGCGGCCTGAGTATGAGCAGCTACAGCGTCCCGCGCACCCCCGACGACTTCCTCAACAGCGTGGACGAGATGGACACAGGTCAGACTGGCAACAGAGCGAATGCGATTCAGCGGTGTCATCAAACACACTTTTCATTAAACTGTTGTTGATCTGTTTGGATAAATATCGATGACGAGTGCTACCTGTTCTCCCAGCGTGAAGAAAAGGAACCCAAATGAACCATCAGTTTCTCTTTAATCGACTGTGGTGGTGTAAACGTTGAGTTTGTGTTTAAGTATTGATGATAACAGTGACATTTGTTTTTATCTTTTTATCAGGAGTGTAATAATGTAGCAGAGCCCTTGCTATTAATAAAAAAGCTAGAAGCTGTTTTCTTTCCTCTTGGCCACTGGTTATTATGGTCTGTGCTCGACAGGGTTAATTATTTATTCGCGCCCACGTCCCCAAACCACTCTCTCGCTTACTCAGCCAAATGATTCCGTTCTCTTTTAGGGGACCCGCTTCCACCCTCCATTGCAACACAGCCCAGTCGTTTCCCCGACTACCTGGACGCCATCCCGGGAACGGATGTGGACCTGGGCACCCTGGAGGGTGAGAGCATGGCGGTGGAGGGCGAGGAGCTGATGCCCAGTCTGCAGGAGGCCCTCAGCTCCGAGATCCTCAACGACATGGAGTCTGTGCTGGCAGCTACCAAGATCGATAAGGAGAGCTTCCTCACATGGTTATAGAAGGCCCGAGCGGGGGGGCTTCTCCCGACTCCTCTCCTGACACTCGGAACTGCTGCCTGCTCGAATCTGTGAAGGATTCATCGATGCTTTGACAAGACATTTCAGCGAGCCTCTCTGGACTTGTGTCTCGGCGCGTAAAGCCAACCTCTTCTGAGGCAGTATTGTTCTGTTCTTTTCCTTCCACCGGCGTGTTATCTCTTTATTTTGTCTGTGTCTTCAAGGCTGGCCCATGAACAGACAATTACACAAAGGGTCCCCAAATCTTTCACAAGTCTGTCAGTGAATCTAGGGCATCTTTACCCAGAGCTGGGGGGCTGGGGGGGGGTCGCTCCTTCCCCCCGGTCTCCCCCTCATAGCTGCTCCGGACAGGTTCATGTACTCTTCTGCAAGGACGGCTTATCACTTATCGCCCAGGGTCTCTTTCTCTCTCTCTCTCTCTCTCTCGCTGTAAAGCATGAAGCAACACTACACTACACAACTGTGTTTGGGACTATTGCATCTAGCTCATGTAGCTTTATATTTGGCCTTGTAAGTTTTTCTTTCTTTTTTTTGTTTTGTGTGTATTCAACGAGCCTGAGAAACCAAAAATGATGTATTTGAAGTATAAAGAACAATACGGATTTGGAGTAAAGGTAGTAATGTGATGTGAGGCCTGGTTTGGAGATGTTGGCTTCGCTGCCGGGGGTGGGGGTGGGGGGTGGGGGGTGAGAGTTGGAGCCTGGGGACCGACTGCATTGCTGCTTGGCTGTGCCAGCAAGTCTAAGTTAAACTTTTTTTGTTTTGTGTGTATTCAACGAGCCTGAGAAACCAAAAATGATGTATTTGAAGTATAAAGAACAATACGGATTTGGAGTAAAGGTAGTAATGTGATGTGAGGCCTGGTTTGGAGATGTTGGCTTCGCTGCCGGGGGTGGGGGTGGGGTGGGGTGGGTGGGGTGAGAGTTGGAGCCTGGGTACCGACTGCATTGCTGCTTGGCTGTGCCAGCAAGTCTAAGTTAAACCTTTGATAGATCAAGTGCCTTCAGTTGTATTTTTTGAGACGCGAGCATCACGAACAAGTACAAAGTTTCTATACTGCGATAAGCATTAGGTAGCATCCATAAGCATCGGCCACGCTTTCCTCTGTCTAATGTTCAATAATCAGAATTGTATTTTTGTTTTATAAACGCATAAGGGGATTTAGGGAATAACGTTTTATCTCAGTCTTATCCAAGCCTAATTTGTGATTCGTTCTTTGTTGATCTTTTTAGTATGCTTTTATTTTTAGGTTACTACATATGTATGATAGCTTAGAGCAAATGGCTTTGTTTGTTTGTTTTGCTTTTGTTCTTAATTTCTTTCCTAGATGAATTAATACATTTAACAGGGTCGAGTGTTATCATAGCTCCTCACTTCTCCGAGAAGAAATCTAGACAAAACACAGATTGACTTTTTTTTTTTTTTACAATCTCGCCGATTCATTTTCCTCTGTCTTTTTTTTTTTACTTATATACATATTGGTGTGATTGTTTTTGTTGATCACACGCAGCTTTGACTCTCTTCTCTGAACATTAACCAAAAAAAGGCAGATCTTTTGGCTTAACAGAAGCTAGCTCTTTGATCAGTTACACTTTGTGACAGTGTACATTATACCAGCGTTACAGCGTATGAAACTGTCTCCTTGAAGGGGGGCGAGGGGGGTTGAATCCCTCCGCTCGATGCTGTGCTTTGTGTTGAAATAAGGGGTTTGAAGACTACAGCTTGGACAAGTTAAAGCAGGTTTGAGTCATGTCGAGGGGTAATGTAGAAGGCCAGGGGTTGACTGACTGGCAGTGAGTTACATGGATTGTTCTTTTTTTTTTGTTGTGGAGTGAGAAAACAATCAGTTATTATCTCTGTCAGGAAACGTGGTGGCAACTTCCAAAGATGTGTTTGTTTTTTTTTTCTTTTTGTCTTTATCGTTTGTAACGACAACACTTATTTTTGCTTCCATTTCCAGAGTTGTAAATCAGCCTCTGCATGAACAAACTGTATAAGCTACTGAGAACATGATGTAGGTTTGAAGTGTTCGCGGACACATCTGAATCGAGTCGAGCTGAGAGATTCTTTTTATTCTTTAGACAAGATGGTTGTTTCCAGTGACTAACCCTGAAATTTAAGGATGAGTTTTCATAACAGAGAAGTAAGTGTTTTATTTCTTCTAGAAGCGCTCACATGTTTACATGCTCTTTGAGGAGTTGCTCCAGGAGCAGTGGAGGCAACACACTGACAACGCTCTCATCAGCGTTTGTTATTTTGTTGTTTACACCGTGACTTTTACATTTTTTAATTACTGGAGTAACCTCTGAATAATCAGCCTGCCTTGTATGCCCTTGGTTGAGACCTTGCAGGATGTCAGAGTGATTCTGTTGCCAACCAATACATAACTGGTAGCATTAACTTGATGGAACAATTTTTTTAGATTTTAAAACATGAACTTTGTTTTTATTCTGTTCAAGAAACCTCTTTTTTTTAGTTTTGATTTTATTGATCATTAAATGATGTGTTGATGATGGTTGAAGATGGATAAACAGTGTTGGTGAGAGAACAATGCAAACAATATGAGTGGTACACTGCAGTGCTTGTATTGCACGGCTACAGAGTTTTCATTTTAATGCAATGATGCATTTGTCACAAACCTGATCTTATGCTTACTTAGTGTGTAATTGTAAGAGCATATTAGCTTGTCGACTGTCAGTGTAGCAGTAGAACTAATCACACAAGTTAAAGGATTTTGTATTTAGAGTTTTCTAAATGCACATGAAATGATTTATATTCATTGATGATCTATTCATTTTTGATAGATATGTGCATGTGTTTTAGAACAATAAATTCTGTTACATTATATCTTTCTTCATATGATACTTTGAAATTGACCTGAAATAAACTATATACTTTGTGGTAATTTTTTCTCTGTCTAGTAATTTGTTGTTTTTCATTTGGAGAATATGTGTTATCAATGTAAAGTTGAATGTGCAACAGGATTGTATTACCTAGGATATGTTGACCTTTTACATCTAATGTATGACATGGATCAGTGATTCTTACTCATGGCCCAAGCGTGGGCTGCGAGCGCCACCTAAAGGCCCCCCCCAAAAAAACAGTTTTGCCTATGTGGGCCGCAGGGGCCGTGGAACAAAGAAGTATATATATATATATATATATNNATATATATATATATATATATATATATATATATCTCGCGATCGACCGGTATACGGTGGCTATACAGTAATACTTCTTTGTTCCATGGCCCCTGCGGCCCCCATAGGCAAAATATACAGGGGGTCCTCAAGTTACGACGGAGATCCATTCCTGAGAATGTGTCGTAACCGAATTTCGACGTAAGTCAGAACATACATTCATAGGTACGGTTGTTACAAAGTTGTGCTACTAGTTGTCGCTATAACACCACCCTACAATAAGAGTTTACTGTGGTGAATTGCCTTTTGTCACCGTAGGGGTTGATATCGCGAGTGTAATGAGCATTTCCTTTAGATTTCTGATATCAACCGTGTAGACCCTGTGTTGTGAATAAACCTACGGTATCGCCACGATCCCGAACGCATCTGTGTCCGTGTGCATCTCCTTACCGGCTATATATATATATAGCTCGGTAGATCGCGTGCCAGTTACAAACAACATTTCGTAAATTGCGATTACGATTCCATTGTAGCCCTGGCTTTATGTTTAGGCTTGTTGTCCTTGTGGAAGGTGAACCTCCGCCCCCGGCTCAAGTCTTTTGCAGATTGTCTTCCAAGATTGCCCTGTATTTGGTTACATCCATCTTCCCATCAACTGTGACCATCAACACCACAGCAAGATGCTATGCACACACACACACAGTATATATGTATGTATGTATATGTGTGCGTGTGTGAGAGACATTTTTGATGCCTTTAGGGGATATTTTTGACTTCAAAAATTTTTTTTATGAGATTGTCGACGCATTACGATGTGTAGTATATTGTAGTCGATGTTTCCGATGTTTTTCGAAAAATTTCATCGTTGGTCAAAATTTTCAGCACCTTACTATACTAATAATACTATACAGACGTTTTTCAAAAAAATGCATCTTACTACATTATGTTGGTTTTTTTCAGTGTTTTGGACATTTTTCAAAAAAAAAATGGACAAAATTGTTGAAGACTTATTATACTATGATGTTTTTTTTTTACGTTTCGGACAATTTTTTAAATAGACAAAATTTCTAACAACTTACTATACTAAGTTTTGGACGTTTTTTGAAAAAAGATATTAAAATAAATATGATTTTCGACACCTTACCATACGATGACATTTTTAAAAACAATTTTGCAAGTTTTTGTGGGGGGAAAAATTGTGAAATTTTCCGAGATTTTGCAGTAAAATACTATTACGTTTATTCACGATTTCGGATGTTTGTCTGAAATTTGTTTTTTGTGAAATTTTATGAGATTACGCGAAGACATACTATACTTTAATGTTTTTTCATGATTTCGGACGTTTTTATGAAAAAAAATTTTTTTTGTGAAGTTTCACATCAACATACAATACTTTGACATTTTTTGACATTTTGGAAGTTTTCACAACACTATGAAGTTTTTTGATATTTTGGACGTTTTTCAAAAGAATTTTTTTTTCACAAAATTTTTGATACCTTACTATACTATGACAATTTCTGCGTTTTTGTGAAAAAAAATTTTTTTGTGAAATTTTGCGACAACGTTCTCTGATGTTTTTTCATGATTTTGGGCATTTTTGTTTAAAAAAATGCTTTTACACGATTTAGCCGCAGTTTACTATACTATAATGTTTTTTCACGATTTCATACATTTTTTCGACATTTCATTTTTTTGACAACATTTTCAAAGCTGTATGACGTTTTTTCATCGTTTTTCAAAAGAAAAATTTTTTGGACAACATTATTGGCGCCTTACGTCAAGAATTTTAGGCGTTTCGGACAACATTTAGGATGACTTACTATATTGTGACTTTTTCTGAAGTTTTGGACGTTTTTCGAAAAAAAAAATATTTTTGACAAAATTTTCGACACCTTACCATACCAAGACATTTTTTCGATGTTTTGGACGTTTTTCAAAAAAACATTTTTGTACATAATTTTCGACACCTTACGCCTATTACGTTTTTCAGGATTTTGGTGTTTTTGTGAAAACATTTTTTTTGGTGAAATTTTGCGACAAAATACTATAGTATGATGTTTCTTCACAATTTCAGATATTTATGTCTGAAATTGTTTTTGGCCGTTTTGGGGCCGTTTTTGGACATTTTCGACATACTAACCCCGTACGTTTTTGTTGAATTTTTGACCTATGAGAAAATGAGGTTTTCTGGCCACTAATCATCAAAATATCATTCTGGGGATGATTTAACGCTATTTCCTGCCATTCTGGCGCGTTATTTACACTTTTCGTTTTTGGCCGTTTTTGGACCTATGAGAAAATGAGGTTTTCTGGCCACTAATCAACAAAATATCATTCTGGGGGGTGATTTAACGCTATTTCCTGTCATTCTGGTCCGTCATTTCCACTTTTCATTTTTGGACGTTTTCGGACATTTTCGACATACTAACCCCTTATGATTTTG